>CAVNYN010096581.1:458-22231 GCA_963692815.1 Nyctanthes arbor-tristis
CCCCCCCCCCCCCCCCCCCCCCCCCCCCCCCCCCCCCCCCCCCCCCCAAATTTTGGGTTTTTCTTGGATTTCCCCACACTAGGCATGCTCTTATGTGCCTATTTTACATATTAACAGTCTTTTGACCTTTTTTGGTTAACCATGAGAATTACATCCAATAATGTCGACACATTATTATTCAATGAAGTAGGACACAAATGCAAAAAAGAGACATAGATTTAACTGTTGTAGAATGTAAAATCTATATATTATTACTTTCATTTTTGTGCTTTGTCACATAAGACGGGTCACATGTGTACTGAATATTTGCTCAATGAATTTCCTCAAACCATCTCACAAGCATTCAATGCATCTACACTAAAGACAGAGCTTTCTTAGAGATGTCTGTGCATCATAGATCACCATATGACTCACAAAGCATATAGTCCCAAATACTTGATAGCACCTTCTTAACATTGATTACAACCTAACTATTCAAGCAAATATATGATAAAAATAAAACATATTAAAATATGCATATAATTCTATCTAAAGGTAGCTGTAAGGACTGTTAACCTACAACACAAATCTTTTGCATGTATATTTACTCCCAAATTCCATAATGGTTTTCTGGGTTTCAAAGTAGACTATAATTTTGGGACGTCATGGAATACGAACATAAAAAAAATTAGCACAGACAAAAAAAAAAAAAAACACAAATTTATAAAACCAAAGCAATAAATACTAGCACAAAATGTTTGCTTATATGGAGTTCAGTCCAAACGAGGAAGCTTAGGAGTTAGGATATTAGAAAATATGCACCAAAACCTGGTTTGTCGTCAGCAGCGGTTGTCCTTCAATTCGCTTGAGCCGAAACTTATAGACTGTGAACCCAGAATAACCCTTTTCAGCCCAGTATTTAATGACCTGTGATAAAAATAAAATTAACACCTTAATCTGACCAGATATCTACAAGATTAAAGACAGGCCGTTACCACACTAGACACAAAAAGAATTACCCTAAAAATACTTGATTTAAAAATTCAACAACAAGAGAAAGAGATATAAACTTTTTTCACCAATATATTATACTAAATAAGAACTGCATTGCCCCCAAGAAAATAAATTATATCATGAAATTTAATAAGTCCTTCAAAATTTTAGACAATTGGTAGTTGATAAAATCCCTTTTTATCAATGAATCACATTACTGCCATCTATGAATAGAAAGTTAAAAAGAAAGAGTAGATGAATCAGATAAACTGCGGAAAACAACCTGGTACAGGCCATCATAGGTATAAACTTTTCCTGCATAGCTGCTTCGAGTCTTTGGACACTGGTGTCCACGCGTCACTCTAACAGGTATGGCTTGCTCCATGCAATTCTGCAACCAGAAAAAAATAATAATAATAATCTGCAAATTTGATTAAAAATTCAAAGACATATTGGAAATCAAAACAGGGAGAACTTAGCATAATAACTAACATAATGAGAACCTAAATTTAGCAGTTTGAATTAGCATAGCCACTTGATTCTAGACATTTAAGTACAAATAAAAAGAAGCCAAAACCGTGACAAGAGCACATATTGACGTATGGCGATTTGCGAATAACCAAGTTTGAGTGAACCAAGCAACCTGGAAACCGGACACAGGATTCTAAAGGTATGCAGGCACATAGATCTTTAGGGGTGATGCTTTAATGCATGTTTGTCTTTCGTATCACAACAGAAACACATGAAGAGGAAAGTACATTTACATTTACTAACATCAACTTAAATGGATTCCATCTAAAAATATGGTAGCAAAACAAGACAGTTCCACAACGAGAAATGCAATTACCAAAAAGCCAAATTAGACAGCCATGACAATCAAATTTCAAAACAAATAAGGTAGAGATCACCCTGTTTTCAAACAAAGATATTGGTTACTGGCAGTAGGACATACCTATTTTGGCAATTATGATATTTAGATTATCTTTCATAATTATTCATGTTAAGGATGCACAGCATTAATTTTTTGAGAATTAATTTTGTGAAAATTGAAAACTCAAAAGCGACTTTTACATGAGAACGTGTAAAGTAAGAAAAAGTTATGGATGAATGTGAAAACGTTTTTTACAGAGCATCTTCTTGAGAATGAGTATAGAAATATAATTGATTCGTTTGGAAGCAATATTATATAGCCCCTTATTAATAACAAATTTCCATTATGGTTTATACAGGACCTGCTTTCTCTGTGTTCAATCATCAGTTATCAGCCATCTTAAGTTGTAAGTAGGGGGTAAAGTCGATTCCACATACTATGAATGCTATGCTTTTAGTTGCTATTACATGTAAATTCTATGATATTTCATCATGAAACACTTCAAACAAAAATACACATTTTGTGATCTTTCTTTATCAGATATGAACTGGCTACAAAATATTCATAGTTTACGGCAATCATAGACAATAATGGTTAATTGGATAGATTTCCCTGCTAAATACAATTTCCAGTGTCAGACGTCAAGTTTGACTTAATGCATCCTTATATAGAGAAACTCAAAAAGCACAGTAGAAAGTCAGATGGCTGGTATGTGCTCTTCCGATCATTATTATAAAGAAACAGATAAAACGTAAGTGAGATAGACTCACCTTGAGTCCAAGATTTCCTCGTTCCATTACTTGATCTCTGAACTGACGCTTGTTACCAAGCAAGTTGTTACCACCTTGACCAGTGTAGATTATATCTTCGCAGTTGTCTAGATCATCTTCATATTGACCAGACAAGACTATAGATGTAGCCAGAGGTAGCTTGTACCCTTTACAAGCCGCTGACTGAAGGGGGGAAAATGGAAGTAAGGAAAAATAACTCTATAGTCTTATGTATTCATATAAAAATATTCCATGTAGGAGGAAAAATAAAACTTCATAGCCTTATTTATATTCATATAAAAATGTTCCAAGTAGATAGCGTAAAATAACAAAATGAAAAACAATAGAGGATCCACAAAATAGTTGCAGGAACCTTTCTGCCACTGGAAAAGCCTAAAGAACTTCAAAGGGCCAAGATAACTCCAAAGATATTGGAATTATTTCTGAAATTCCATTGAAAAATCCATCAACAAATTTCCAAGTCTGATATCTGCCAAGAGATGATATTCGTGAACCCAAAGATGAAGATAAATATCACTCATCTTACACAACCAATGGCCACAGGTAACATTCAACCATTGACCTAAAAGAGGCATCATCTCAAGAGAAAAAGCCAGATAACCAAGTATAAAAAACGAAAGGTACATAAGTGCCTACAGTCTTATGATAGAAATTGAAGGAATCAAATCTTACCAATTTACGACCAGCAGTGCCAATAAAATCAATTCCGTTTAGCCAGTGACCATGAAAACCAACCACCACCATCTCGGCCCGAGAAAAAAATTGATGGCCAACATCAATCCCTGCCATCCCAAATGCATTTAATATCCATTTACGCATCTTCTCATAGATGTAATGACCGCAAAACTTGATTCAGTAATCAAAAAATAGGAGTATTTCCAGACAAGATACTAATGACCCCATCTATTATTCATGGAAAAATGAGAATTAACATGGTTTTTTGAAGTCCTAGTTTTTTAGCATAGCATCAAGATTAGCAGATTCTAACATCACACTAGAGGACTAGATATATAACTGATAGACTAGGGCCACATCATAAGAATTTAAAGACTTCGATCCAGCAAGAAGGGGGAACAGTAAACCCCCGTTAACCATCTGTTTATACTAGCACTTGTTCTTTCTAGCTTCTTTCTAAAAGAAGGTGGTCAACAAGTCAACCTTCAATGCTAACAACAGTCTCCAAAAATATATATATTTTTCAAATTTCCTTATAATCTCTCTCTATGTCTCCACCACACATTTCAAAGAGAAAATCACTTTCCGACAAAAGAAGCTACAAAAAAAGCCCCTAGAATGACTGAAAATGAGTGGATTATGTAGCTATCATGAGCAAAACTATTAGAGGGCACGTTTAGCAATAAGGTATAGGAGCTCATGATAGAAACAAAAACAAAACCCATACTTTTGGATATTGAAATGGCTCAAATATGTGAAAACCCAGTAATTTATGTGGATCTCACACTATTTCAAGCTTATAGGCAACATACAAAAATAATATTAATAAATAAAAAATAAAAAATCATGATCCTATCTTCAAAAAGATTAAAAAGTTCAAAAGTAAAATTTAAGAACACTTTTACATCCTTTCATCTTTTTTATCTTTCCATCAATTAAGGGCAAATAAGAAAACTAAAAAATGAAATATATTTTCAAAAGGAAAGTAGAACTATTATTTGGGATGAACACACATATAATAAAATTGTATCTTACACACCCAAAAACATCTATTGAGATCCTTCAAAATTGGACGGTGTCGGTTCTAGCCAAAATCGCAATTACCGAGGCTATTTCAAAGAAGCAACTACAAAATTGTTAACCTCATGGTCATCTTTGTGCTTGTAGTTTAGAACGCAGTCTAGAGGTGGCTTGGCGCATAGACGTTACATTTACTATAATGGTTACTAGACAATCACAAAGCTCAACTAAAACAATTTTCCTAAACCAATTTCATCCTTAAGTTCTTCAGAAAATTTAGAGCATAGTCTTAACCAACCTGGAATAGGACCAAACCTCTTCTCCGGGTATAGAACAGCTCCAGTCTCCAACATCTGCTAATTTTAAACATGCAATACAATAATGATGCTTAACTTACAAAAACAAGATAGCTACTATCTTATTCAAGACATAGAGCAACAGTCAAGCATGAGAACTAGAGAAGGGGGGAGAGAGAGAGCGAGAGAGAGAGCAAAAAAAAAAACTAATCTTGTAATCAATTTCAAGTCAGTGTAACCATAGTAGAGCATGAGTATTGAAGCTAAATTTAATTTTAAATAGTTATAAAACACTCTCCAACTATTTAATCTTTAAGATGAGGCAGTTCCATCTAAGAAGGAACAAGGCCTTTTGCTCAAGTCCCAATACTAAAATTACCAATTTTTCCCATGCTAGGCCTTTAAAACATAAAATAAAATAAAATAAATAAATCAGTATGCACAAAAGACGAAGACTAAGGCCACGTTAACAAACTATCTGTATTCCAAACAGAAATATTTCAAAGCTATCATGCTATATATTTCGTGGGCCTGTGTACCCACATAAACAAGACAAATTACAGCCTTTCATTTCCTTCATCCTTTGTCAGTATCAAAATAGAAAAAAATTACTAAAGCCCTAATATAAACCTCTTTCCAAGAACTTCATTTCTGGCACAATGTATTCTCCCTAGAACCCAGAGGACCTATTTACTAATTACTCTCTCTATTTTAATACACATTAACGAGTCAACTACCTACTGGGGAATTGGCATGTAACATCGTGCATTCATGGCAGTTTTCAAATTCCACTTTCACCCTTCCCTTTGAGTGCTATTAAAAGAAATGAGATTTCAATTGTAATTATTATACTCCACGCGTGAAAAGCACATGGGAATATGTGTAATCTCCTCACAACAATAGCCATTTGTGCAGTTGTAGACTGATAAAAAATGGTGCGTTAAGAATGTGTGTTAGTTAAAGGTCTAAATTAATGCTATAATGGATATGTTAGTTGTATTGTTAGGAGAATCATTTTTACCAACTTGCTAACTTGCTCTCCAAATTTAACAAACAACTTAGTAAGTGAGGTGGCATGTGGTTGACCAAATAACCTTTGAAGAAAATGTGACCCACTTTTATTTGAGTGAATTCAATGGCTTCATTTACAAAATTCAATGTAATAACAAAACAATTGCTAAAGTGAACTCTTTTTGCATCATTTAACCATCACTAGAGTTCACTTTATTGCTTATGTGGCCAGCTAAATTTAGCACATCCACTGTGGATGCTCTTATAAAATAATCTGCATTTAAGCTTTCCCAAGGGGAGGCTAAGTGCCTAAGTATATAAATGCTTAACTCATCTTTCCAACTTGCATGCACTTTATCCATGAATACTATCCTATTATGAAAATGCAAACAAGGTCGACAAGAATGGAAAAAAAATTAAGATGAACTATAGCCATAAGAAGGTAAAAATTAAACAGGTGCTGGTTTTCATAGATTAGCCCACTGAAATTGTAGACGTGCCTTAGATACTGCCTTCAAGTCTGGTCGTTTGGAACTCCTTTTACTATCATCTTCAGTTGTACATTTTTCCTGCAGAATTTCAACACGACAGAGATCATTTCATTTTCATATTCACTTAAACTGAAGCAAATTGGTGATATTATCTGCTTGTCTAAGAGTGTGCTTCTCGAACATGGAATCATTAATATTACGGCACAACATAGCATTATTAGAAAATATGATGACGAGACCAACTTCTTCGCAGAACGAATGTACCAAAATATCAGTCTATAAGGAACCCAGCATGGGGAATCCAAGGGATTAGATAAGTCAAACCTTGGATTTTGGACTCTTCTGTGATTTACTATCACTTTCTTCTCTTTTACACCTCTTCTCTTCTTCCTGCAAAAAGAACTTGTGACCAAGCAGGTAAATAATTTCTATTCTGAGAGGTAATATAACATTAAAATTTCTAAGATTTGAAATAGTTTCCAAAAATGCCATGCATGTTCAACATACATTGAATGATTGAGGCAACTTACATTAGTCGCCCATTACAGTTTTACAACTTAAGAAATGGAAACATTAATTTATCGTCACTTGCAAAGAACAATAGACCACAATTTCAAATGCATCATCTACCACAAAGTTGGCGTCTATTTCCAATAAAAGCAAAAGAACCCACAACCCAGGACATAAAGATAACAGGAAAGGTATAATCGATCATTTCTTTCAGAAAACCCAGTAGACCATAGAATCAAAGACGTCATCTGCTACAAAAGTTAGCTTACCTGAATAAAATGGAGGTAATGCTTGTTAAAAGTGCGCAACGTCTCGGTAACCATTGTATGCGCGCTTTTTCCAGCAGAAGCGTCACTGGCACTAATCGTAACTCCACCACCCGCCGCAACCGATACCTCAGTAGCCTCAGCTACTACTCCATTCTGGGTCGGTTGAGGCCCTTCAAGCTTCCGTTTCTTGTTAACCCGAGCGGTACTCTTCTTCAAAACATTCTCCTTCTCTGGTGTATGGTTAGAACCAGAATCATTCTTAGCGGAGGACGACTTTTGATTCTTCATTTTCTGCAACCTGGCACTGCTCCTCCTCAATGGAGCTGAAGCGACGGGTTCGGCGGGGATCTCGATGTCGGAAACTGGATCATTGTTGGTGGTGCATTGAACCCCCATTTTCACGAAATTTGAGAACCGAGAGAGACGGGCTCTTCCGATCTCGAAAATTTTTGAAACAATTTTTAGGGCTCAACGGCTGACAGTGGAAGCAAGAGTGAGCTATATATGCGCAGGTTGGACAGCAGGACAGTGTGTAAGACCCTGTTTGACCGTGCTCATAAAAACGATTAGACTACTTTTGACTTTTGAGTAAAATGGGTCGGGGCTGGACTTTTGGGTTCACAAACCACTATAACAGGATATCAATAGTCAGACATGCAGAGGAATCACACATTCTGACTATTTGCCAGTACATGCCCGTACAACTTGTGCCTAATATTGTAGAAAAATTAGTATTAAAAAGTGTTTGGCAAGGAGTTGAATTATTTGTTAGATTATAATTTACTACGTGACATCATTTTATTGATTGTTTTTTTGTAAAAAGTAAAATTCCAACTTGACATTTATTTTTTACTTTTTGAAAAAAATGAAACCAATAAAATGATGACTTATAGCAAATTATAATCCAAAAAATAATCTAGATGTTAGCCAAACACTTTGTTAGTATTACCCTTTTTCTATAGTTGTAATCGTGAAAATACACTAAGCCTATTTTTTATCCTCTTTATCAAAATACATTATAATTTCACCTATCACTGATTTGACTATTGATTTGATAACTACTCATTTATAACCACAAATTTCAAACTTCTATTAAATTTACACCACTCATTTCACCTCTTTATAATTTCTCTTTATAAATCAACTACTATAAATTGAATCAAACAAGCACTAAGACAAATGATGTGATATAATAGTAGTTGCTAATGTAATTTGAGGGAGTGTTGTAATATATACTAATATTATACCACATCAAATACCATTTACAGTACCAGATGTAATATTTCTACAAGTAATCATCAACGGCAAGGCTTTAAGGACGAGAGAATTGTGAAAACAGACTCGTATATATACTTATAAAAAGCAATAGCTTACTTTTACGATAAAAAATGGAGAAAATATCATTCCAACCAGTGATCACGAAATTTTAAGTCTCCTAAAAATGTGCAAGGTATGATAAGATCTCAAAGTCCTGCGATAAGAATGCCTGGGAAGGTGTGAGATTAATGGGCATATTGCAAATAATAAACCCATAAAACATAGTATCTGTGAAATATAAAGATATGTTTAATGAAATGTAAAGACACAAAATAAATTTATTATTATTTGAAATATGGTATTCCGTCGCCTCAATTGTCATAATAAATATTTACCCTCACAAATGCATAATATTCAAAATATTGAATTTTACGTCTAAACACGTTTGTGATTAAGAATTTAATCAGTTTGTAAGAAGACCACAATGAATCACATCTCTATCTTTTGTTTAATTGTTAATTATTACATGAAATTGCATCTCCAAGGGGAGAAGTCATCCCAAAAAGCCACACACACCAAAAAAATAAAGTGGATGCACACAAAAAAATAAAGTACACCTCATATATTTCTTATTTTTTTTAATTTTCTTTTTTAATTACTTTTCTCTCATTTACACCACTTTATCCTCACTTTTCTTTCTCAATGTCAACTCTAAAGTCCAAAACCACACCTTCATCTCCACTTTCTCTACTACTATTTCATCATTATTTTTGAATTTCTATCTCTTATCTCTTTTTCACTTTTCTCATTTTTTCCCTTATACCCCTTTCCACTCACTCATTCAATTTAAATAACTATCTCTATACAATCTCTCTCCTCTATCCCCCTCACCTCCACCCTTGCCATTAGAGATTGTGAATGCTTCCCAAAAAATCAGCCTGTATGATGAAAGATCATTAGTCATTACAAGGCAAGTAAGCTAGATTTTCGTTTTGGAAGCAATTGACTGTTATAATTAAGAACAATTACTTTTAGCTGAGGTCTGTTTTCCTCATAGTTGCAAATTGTATTTTTTGATTGTCCACAAATCACCAAGAAACGTTGACAGTGGCAAACTAAAATACTCTTAAGCAAGAAATGCTATCGGTACAAATACACGTGGCCAATGCTCCAATCTTATCTCTTATATATATATTAAAGTAAGATAGTGGTCATATACAAGTTTTTTCGCTGAAATCACTATCCTACTTTTATATGATTTTTTTATTTTATAATGATAATAATAACAATAATAATTATTATTATCCATTATCTCTAGCAAAAAGTAATATTTATCTATTAGTTATATTTTGTTATTATTTTATTTTATAACAATATACAAAAATTTATATATATTTTTATTCTATATATAATATGTTATTTGTTATCTATTAATATTTGTTATAAATATTGTATTAGTTTTTAAGTTATCTTCAAAAATTTAATATTTTTTCAAAATTCTAACAATTCATAGACATATTTCAAATATTGGGTTATTAAGACTTCTTCTTATTTCGATTAAATATTTACTCGTCAGATTGATGATATAATAATAAAGTAAAATTAAATCAATTTCAAAATTTTTACTTTAATTCAATACGATAAACCACACGTCATAAAACTTAGGACTATATATTTAGTACATTACTTAATTTATTATTTGTTTTTCTCAGATCGGAAGACCTATATATTGGTAAAAATTTAAGTTTAAGGAATAAGATAGTAATAATATTTGATGATAATGATTTGGATTAAAAATAAATAATTTTTTTTAGAACGAAAAGTGGTTAAAATTTAATTTTAGGCTTAAATGGTAAATCATATATAATTTATGTTTTGTTGTAATATTGCTTCACTTGAGTTTTTTATAATAATAGATCTAGACTGTGTACTTTAAATTTTTTTAGAGTATATTTAATGAATAGTGATGAGAAAATGCGAAAAATAAATTTTGTAAGATTGTATGGTGGAGAATAAATGTGGAAAACAATTCATTCTGATACATGAATATCATCCACACCCTATTGAATAAGAATGTGAGTGTAGAATAATTCTAGAGTTGTATAAATTTTGTATCGTCTCTTTTCTATCGTTTCTTAATTTTCATATTCAATATGAAATTAATTTTGTAAAAATTCATCATTCTTATTTTTATTACTTAATAGTATTGTTCTAAGAATGACAATTTAATTAGTTTTGTACTAAGTGAAAATATTATACGTTTCAATTTTCTAATATTTATGTATATTAGTAACATATGTATATGAGTGAGTAGTACGCAATAAAATTATGATTATTTAATTTTTCAAATTGCTTCGCATTTTTTTGGCTAATTATTCTATTCCGTGTAACGCACGGGTATACAACTAGTTACGATTAAAATGTAATGTGATGGATAGATTAATAAGATGTTGCTAAACTTCTTGTGTAATTTTTTGTAATTGTCGCGTAACTCTTGTCAAACATTCCTTGTAAGGAAATGATACCATGAGAAATTCAATCATGCAGTCCTTCCATGACTGAATGCATTACTTAAACTTTGCTGCCCCCTGTCTCACCTCTTCTCCTTCTAAATACATCAATTTTCTCACAGCCTTCTCGACTATGGTTGCCAACACCACTTGGTTTCTACGCGTCCATTCCAGTACTTCCAAGCCTATTTTTAGTACTTTGGTATTTAGTACCATGTTACCTGGCTAATCCGAGTGAAGAGGCCATGCTACTATTGGCACTCCCATGCTCATGCTTTCTATACATGAATTCCATCTACAATTACTCATAAAACCACCGGTGGACGGGTGCCTAAGAATCCTTCCACTCTTTCTTTGAACCTGTCCAAGATAAACTTTATAACCCCGGTTAGCAATCTGTATCTATTTTAAATAAAAATAGAATAAGTGATCAGAGTGAGTAAGGGGAATACGTGTTTCTAAGTACATGTGAATAGCATGAGATCATACATTGATGTGATGAGTTTGACCAATTTTTATTTTAAAATAAAACGAATTCACTAATAAAACGAAGAGGCTGGCATGTGATAATACCATAGCAAACAAAAATGTTTAGTCGAAATGACTTACAAATTCTAAAACAGGGAACTTTGTCAACATACCCTTTTGGCAATGGAAGTTTTCGGATGTCGCCTTCAAAGACATTTCCTTTATCAGCATCTCTTAAAACCCATACGAGCTTTTCTTCGATTTTTCCAACCGAGTGCAAACTGTTTGATTTCTTCATCGGAAAACGAAGATGTTTAGTCGAATGAAACGAATATCACTTAAAGCATTCATTAGCAGGATTATTTGAGTCCATTCTCTATGCATTGGTATCACGTATTAAATGGTCGGAGTGCCCAGAATTTGTCGGCTTTTTGTAGTTAAGGGTTAATTTCACAAATCGTCCCCAACCTCTGGGTTAAGAATCAGTTTCATCCCCAACTTTTTTTAAAAAATAGCACAGCTCCCAACTAGGGCTAGGCATCCGATCCGGAAACCGTCAAAACCGACTCAACCAACCCGAAATGGGTTGGGTCGTTCGGGGTTCTACAGTGTTCGGGTCGGACAGGGGTTGGCAACTGGTAACCTGACTCGGGTTGAGTTGGTTGTCGGGTTGACTCAGTAAAACCCGGGTTAACCCTGTAAACCCAACCGAGTCAAACACTATATTATATAATAATTAAAATGTCATTCGGTAATAGATGTCATAATTAATAAAGCCTTAAAAAATATGATATAAAAAGTTAATTACGTAAATGTAAGAATTTGAAAATATAAAGAATGTTAAGCACAAGCAAATTATAGTGTGACTAGTACAAAATGTGGTGTAAATAAAGCGGTATTTCTATAGTGTCCTTTAGACACCATTTATGATGTCTAAAGGACTGTATGGCAACACACCATTGAGTGTGTTGCGGGGCTCATCACCCAACACACACAATGGTGTGTTGACACATAATCCTTAAGACACTATAATATAGTGTCCAAATGACACAATAGAATGTACTATAAATCGAGTACTTAAAAAGTATATCAGTGTTTCTTTTGAGAGGGGAGTGGGTTTTTCAATATACCACATATTATATAGGCCCATTTGCATAATTTTTCAATAAGTTATACGTCTTTCAAATTTGTTGTGCATTTTTATATGATGAAAATAATTTTTTTTTCCCTTGGTATTTGCTGGGAATCTCGATCCAAATTACCAGCTATAGAATGTGTTAATCATGGACGAATTTATTTAAATCTAACACAGCTTATGTATACACGAGGATAAACAATTAATTTTAAGACTCATACAGTTGCATGAGGAACAAATTCCTCTTGAGACAAAGTCTCAGACTTGGGGCGTTCCATTGAAGAAGAAGTGTTTGACGTGATCTTACGATCTCTTTATAGCTGTTTTCGTTGTGATGTTCGTGGTCCTTGTTAAATGTTTATTAAAATATAAATGTTCATTCTCCATTTGGATAAGTCCTGTGGATAACCCAACGTGTACGTTAATCAATGTCTTTAACCATTGACTCTACTAATCTCTAATCATCCTCACCTGGATGCTGGGATTCAGAGGCGGATCCATTAATGGCTTAGGTCTAGCTGTCGCTCGGTCCAAGCCCAAATTTAATTTTTTTTGTGCAAAGTATAATTCTTTTTTGGGGTTTTTTTGAAGGCCCAAATATAATTTTTAAATAATTCAAAAGAAGTCAGCTCGGTCCAATTTAAAGCCCAAACTCAAATTTGTTTTTTTAATTCTTTAGTTAGCCCTATACCAAAAACAAATCTAAATTTTCTTGACTCAAAACAAGTCGAAACAAAAAGCAATTTGTAAACATATCTAGTTACTCCGAGACCAAATATAAATTTAAGTTTACTTGTTATCTATTTTATTAGGAGAATGGAGACTCATTTTTCTTTTGTGCTATAATATCTACTTATTTTTATTTATCATTAATAGATAAATAGTGGCTAAAATTATTATATATGCTTTTGATTTGTGTATTTGGGAGAATATTATTATATTTTAGGTTTATTTTAAACTAATTTACAAAGGAGACTATGTCAAAATTTTTATGTATTCTAATATTTCTAGTGCGATTTCATTTTCAAAAATCTATAGTATAAAAAAAAATCAAGGGCGCTGTCCCCGAACCTCCGAGAAAAGGGCTCCACCTCCTTCCAACCCCTAGTTTTTTTTCTCTAAATCCAGTTCAGTCATATAGAAAATCTTGGGTTCGTCCATGTTGGGATTGCGAAAGCAGTAGACACTGGTCAACCCTTTTTTTTGACCAATTTGGTTTAATTTATGGTGTTACCGCTATAAAAATATGTTGTATACGATATCTTGGAAAATAAAGAGGTTGGAATTTGAAAATCACCACAAAACAAACTAGAAACAAGCACACAGAAGAAATGGAAGAAGGAGATCAAAATCACAAGTGAAAATCATATATAATAAATCCGATATTTGAGATTAGTGTGTGATTATAATAATCTGAATTTGCCGATCTGCTTTGCTAAAATTCAATATCCAACTATTCATCATAACTAAAAAGGGGTAGTACATAGCAAAAGGCAAAAGGAAAAAATAAAATTTTTAATTAACCAAGGAGAGATTAAACAGGATTGACTTCAAAAATTGAGTGTTGATGATACGTAATAGCCACTTAATAATACAATAGATTGACTGTTTATAATTAATTGTCAAATGAGTAATTAATGATAAATAGTATTACTAGTATTATATATCAAGTCATATGATATCATATAATTAGCAACTCAAATATGCTTATATATCTTTAAATTCAGTTGTCATTTAATGTCATATATATTGTCACATACATTGATACTTGGTAATAGTGGTGTCACGTAGCATTATTCTTGTCGAACAGAGAATAAATAGTTAGTTTTAGGGTAAATTGTACATACGGTCCCCCACTTATTCACGCTGAATCAGTGATATGGGTCTTCATATCATTTCAAAAATTTTCATATGAGCTCCATAATGTTTTCATCCAAAAGCGCCGTTAAACCGACAAAAAATTACTTTTATACCTTTACATGTTTAAATTAAAAAGAGAGCGAGCCATCTAGATGTGTTTCTAAACGCAAAATTTTAATTACTTTAAAGTAAATTTCAACTTTCAATTGTTAAAGCTTTAATTAAAACATACCATAAGAAGCTTGAGAGAGAGAGAGAGTATGTACGCGTTTCATATTTCAATATAATGTTGACTTGACACTTCAAAATTATAATGAGTTTTTTACGTTTTTGAGATGAAACAATAAAGTTTAAGTTAGGACATTTAATCAAAGAGGCTTGTTCTAGTGGTAAAGACATCTCTTTATCAAGTTGTCTAATTCGTATTTTAGTCACTATCTTGACAATATCCATGATCCCCAGTTGTACTTAAAAAAACTAATTTAAATTTTTTTTTTGAAAAAATGGTCAGGTCATTAGAATCTGAAATAAAAAATGTGAATACAAACAAGTAAAAGAAAGGGTTAGAATTGAAAGATTCTGCAGGAATGCTACATTCCGTAACCTATCATATCTAGGTGCTGTTTTTGTAATAACAATTTGTTACAATGTCTTCTCTAATCTACGCACCCAATGTGTTAATTGGACCAAATTATTAAAACTATTTGTCGACCTTCTTCGCACCTTTTTTAGCTCATCGAGCTATCGACTAAGTGATTTTTGTTAATGTGTTTGGCAACTAGCTTATAAGTTATAACACGGGAGCTATGCACAAACGAGTGAAATGGGAAACCATACATCGAATGGGTAGCATAGGAGTGTTCTTGATGCTCGGTTTTATTGAGTAGTTAAAACTTACAAGCACTATCATAAAATTCTTTCATATATGTTGAACAAACGCCCAACCGTGGACACATAAATATTCAATCTCCAAAGAAAATCTTGACAAGGTACAACAAACCAGAGTGAAACGAATTAACATGGTGTCCTGACAATTAATTAAAAATTAAACTGGTCTTATAAATTGCCATTTGACATTACTTCATCCGCTGAGTTAGTTAAAAATTATGACTCTTCAAATGTCAAACCGTTATTTTTTAACTACTTTTCAAAATGAAGATCTAATAATCTATATATAATTAAGAGACTTAAGTATCTGGTAAATTTTTCCCTCCTTTTGTCTGGCTTCGTAAGCTTTCTGGCAACATTAGCAATTACAACAATGACTTTTTTTATCTTGTGGTACGTCTTTATCTCACCAAAATTAACTGAAAGTTCCTATATTAAGATAATTTTTATCTTTTTGTATTAAAAAATCATTTCTATAATTATCTCAATTAAACCAATTATAACTCTCAACCATCAAACGAGTCAAAATAAAAAAAAAATTGAAAATGCATGTCTCCATATTAAATACCTGGAAATCAAAATTAAAATTAAAGCATGTTCCACAATTTAAAAAAAAATCAATATATCCTTGACCAAACTTTCAAAATCTCCACTTGGTTCGAATTAAAATTACATTTCTCTATTCCTACAAGTCAGCAGTTTTTTCAACAAACCTCAAGCAAATTTTTATAGTAAAAGTAAATCAACCTTTAGTTCTTCTTCTTCTTTTTTTTGGTCCTTAAACAAAATTAAAAGTGGAGATTTTAAAAGTGTTTAATTTAATGATTCACAGAAGTATTAATTTTTTTCTTTTTTACCATGTTCCATGGAGCTTTATTGGAAAACTGATTTTTTTCAAGCCTTCAATATAAACCATCCTTTTTACTTTTAGCCTACAATATTTTTATTTTTTTTTTATCTTTTGGAATATTTTGATTTAACAATCACTAATTTTGCAAAAATATAATTTTATTTTTCTGTTTTGATATATCTACAAGTATTTGGAGAGGAGATTATAATTAGTTTAATTGAGATAAATATAGAAATGAAGATTATCTTAATATAAGATTTACAATTAATCAGTGGGATTAATACACACAGTAAGATTATTTGAATCTAATGGATATAACTCTTTGTTAAATTCATAGGTCATATTTATTGGTTAGTGGAATTGCCCCGTATTTAAATTACTTTAATCACTTAAATTATTGTAATAAGATGTCTTGTAATTACAATTGACAATGGTAAATATATTCTAAACTGCTTTAGTTACTTAAATTAGATAATTAATTGTTATGATCTTAGATGTGCGTAGGCATTCATAATTAAACTATATATTTAAATCCCTTTACTTTTTTTAACTACTGTAATCAAATGTCTTTTGATTACAATTGACAATGGCAAATATATTATAAACTGATTTAGTTACATTCATAATATCATCTATTATATATAGACAATTAAATTTAATTTGTTAGGGAAATAATAAATCAAGAATAGCATTGAGTTGATCTATTTATATGGAGTACGTATATAATTTATTGTGATTGCTAAAAATTTTAATGGGTTGATAATTAAATCTAGACCATTAAAAGATGGTAGGCAAGGAAGGTTCGTCAAATGTAAATGTCAAAAGTATTGTCAAATGTAAATATTACACCGGGTAAATGTTACAACGTTATTACTTTTTAATTTTCTCAAATTATTGTTTATTTGGTTACCCCGTGCAATGCACGGGTGTTAGACTAGTATCATGTTAAATGACTAATTACGGCCGAGTCATTTGCACTTCCATCCCCATCCTTAAGTCTGAATTGCAAAATTAGCACCTTGCGTTCAATTGGATTAATTTCATCATTACTTTTTAGGGTTTGGCAACCAATTAAATGAGATCGTATTATAATTGAAATTGAATTTCAGATCAACGTTTCGTGAGAGTATAAAAAAGTGACATGTATATACCGAAAAATAAAACTCTACGTATACATAAAGAAAATTTTAAAATAAATTGTTTCACATGACTTTCTCATCTACGAATAGGTTCATGTTCATCACCCCAAAAGCTTGCAAGCCATTTGGACTCACCACCATTGAACCTAAGAGAAGTTTCATCAAAAGAATTTTGCAACCTAGCTCGACTTATAAAAAACAAATTAAATATAAAAGATCAAACTGCATAACAGCCATTTGGAGTCGCCACCATCGAACCTAAGAGGAAGTCTAACAAGAGAATTTTGCAACCCGACTTACAAATAAATAATAATAATAACATATTATTATTATTACTTTTTTTTTTTGAAGGGAACATATTATTATTATTTGTAATAGTAGTATTATTATTATTATCCAACATTAGACAAGGATGCAATTCATTTGTGAAGCACCCTTTAATTAACTTAATATTCTTGAAAAATATCCAATATACTACTAAAAGGCCGCTAGCTGCGACGGAAAATTCCATCACTAAAGCAGGAAAATCTGTCGCAAATGACCTTTTGTGACGAAAAATTTCAGTCAGAAAACCCGTCTCTGAAAACCTGGTCACAAATTCTTTCTGACCGAAATAAGTGACCGTCACAAACTTCCGACGGGTGTTGTGACGGAAGAGCATTCCGTGAGAAAGATTGTGACGAAGAAAATATGGTGGGAAATATTTGACGGAAACCAACCGTCACAAATTTCTAACGGTAGTGGTCTGTGACAAATTTCTGACGGCATGTATTCCGTCACAAAATTCTGACGGAGCATATTCCGTCACAAACTTCTGATGGAACGTGATCCGTTACAAATTTTTGAAGGAACGTAATCCGTCACAAACCTCTGACGGAAGGTAATTCGTCCCAAATTTCCGACGGAACGTAATCCGTCACAAATGTCTAACAGAAAATCCATCAAAAGTCTGTATTAGTCCCAATTGTTAAACATCCACTGTTATTTTATTATATTCTATCTATTAAAATCAAAATTGTGTGTAAATATTCAAAAATGATAATTTTCTAATGATGAAAATTCCATAAGTAGTAATGATAATAATATTAGTTAACAAAATATACAATTTCAGGACAAAAGTATTTACATATGAGATGGCTATGCTACAAAAAGAGCGTTCATAATATCATGGCATATTTTTCCCACCAAATTCACAAGAACATTAGCGAATCAAAGTATCAAAGTAACAAAAAATTATCTAATTTCACTATCCTTGATCTGAACCACTTCTAACCATACGGCCTCCTACTGCCTTTGCTCCTCCTCCAGAGCCACGAGGATATCATCCTCTCCTTGGCTTAGTACCACTCATGCTCTCAGCAAATCTCGATCAAATTACTATGATTGCACACTATTTTTCTTTGTAACAAGTGAGGCAACCTTCACTAATAAAAAACAGGGCTTCACCGATGGAAAATTCCGTCAGTGATGCTAAGAATTCCGTCGGAAATAGTCTTCACTGACGGAAATTTTCTGTCAGAAAATTCGTCAATGATACCCTGATCGCTAATGTTTCTAATGAAAATTTTGAAGACGGACAACCAACAAAATTATATTCTGTTGGAAATTTCTGACGGACGCAAAAAATAATAAAAAAAATTTCTTTGGTCCAACCCAACCTGCGACAACTTGGCAACCCGCGAGAAGCTCCAATCCAAACCCGTAACCCGGGATTTTTATTTCCCCCTTATGCACCCAAGGAGATTCAAAACCAGGACTTGGCGGTTGGGGAGTAAAGTCCCAACTGCCAGGCTACCGTGCGTTTATGTTAACATATTGCTCCGAAATTTATATAAAGTATATTGACTAATTTTGCTAATTAAATAATATGGAATTTTCCTTTCAGACATTGGGGCTTTTTATTAATTAAACTTTTGGTATATATTGTTTTATATATGTCATTTATTGTCTAAATTTATTTGCCTGTATCAGTTAATATAAAATTAACATGTCATTTTATTTACAGTCATTGTTTTAAATATTAACCACTAATATTAACCACTTATATTTTTACAAATGAATTTTCGGATATTATAAGAGTGCATGTAATCGATCTTTTCATAAGACAAGTGTACGGGTCATATATACGAATGGAGTAGATAAAAATGATTATATATGTATGCACATGCCACACATATGTCCAATAATAGTTGATGGACGACATCTAACTACTCAATGCCTTCTAAACTTCATACTTACAATAATTGTTATGCATACTGAGATTCTATTTTTTACATTTTTATATTCCATGTCAACTGGTATCCAATGTGGAGATTGTTCGCATTTTTTTTTTTTTGCTCTTTTTTCTAACTTTAGTTTGTACTTTTAATTATGGATACAAAAACATAAATTATTTTTTATTTCATATCTAACGGTTGTTGATTATTAATAACACTTTTAATTTTTTGTTATGTTTTAAATTTAAAACAAAATTTTACTTGCTATATATATCAGTTAATTACTTATCTTCTAGTTTGCAAAAAGTTAATATATCTCGTATATATTTTTTACAATTTAAAAGTTAATGTATATTTATGATAGAACATTGTACACACTAAAATTAAAACCTATTAATAAAGTAATTGGATGAATTATTATTGTAATTAAAAAATAAAACTTATCTCAAACTTATTGAAAAAAGTTTTAATTAACAATATTTAGTATAATAAAGAAAGAAAACTTTCAAGATCTTATAAAGAAAAGTTAAGATATATTTTTAAAGATATTTCCGACGGAAATGGATACTTTCTGTTGAAAATTTCTGATGGAAATTCAAGTCAGTCGGAAATTCTGTAAGAAATTTCTGACAGTTTGTCATTTTCGTCGGAAATTTCCAACGGCTTTCATTTTTGTCGGAAATTTCTGACGACATATTGTGTCCGTCGAAAATTTCCAATGGACAAGTGGAGGCCATTGGAAATTTCCAACAGAATTTTCGTTCCGTCAGAAATGTCGGACAGAATCAAGGTCTGCTGGAAATTTCTGACGGAAAGCCGTTTTCGTCTGAAATTTCTAACGGATTTTCGTTCGTAAAAAAAAATCCGTCAATGATACCTTGTTTTCTAGTAGTTGTAACACCCCAAATTTAAAGAACCCGGGACGCTATCTGATCTTTAAAATTAACTTAAAATACGGAGATCGGAAGAGCACACGAATAATTAAATACAGAAAATCTCATTAATAAATAATAAAGAATCTTGTCCAAAATAAGTAGATATTTAACAACCAAATAAAGGAATAATTCGAAACCCTAGAAACATTTAAGATAAATTTAAGTTTCTAACAGCCTTCGTCCGTCGTCCCGCCCCCGACTTCAAAACCTGAAAGTGTTAATTCGAAAAAATGAGTATAAAAATACTCAGTAGACTTTAGCGCATATTAATTAATTGACATCATAAATATAACATATAAGCATGTAAATAGTTCTTTCTTAGTGGTTCTAGTCTGATCTGATCTGATCTTTGAGAACAAGAATCATAAATGACTACATATTCTCGTTCTTATGCATTAAAGCACATACGGGTATAATAATAAAGAGCTCTTAATCATATAATAATATGCAATCTTTCTTGTAATCCCATATTCACACGTAACATTTACAATATAAATCAATTAATAATGCGCAACTTTATGAAACACGTTTTTAGAAAATAAGAGTCTACCTTAAACCTTGTGAGTTGAGCAACCTTAGCAATAAATCTACTTGTCTATTGATCTTCGCGCCTCGTCTAGCCAACAAGAAATTGAATTGTTTTAGGATTATGAAAATAATTATTATGTAAAAGAAATATAAATTTTGAGGACTCAATTGAAGCTCTGAAATAGTTTAGGACTGGAACCCGAGAGTCAAGTATTAAACTTGAAGGCTGAATGGTTGAAACAGGGAGTTGAAGACCTTTCTTATATATGTTAAAACATTAAGGACCTAAATAAAAGAACCTGGAACCTAGAGACGTAAGTTGCAAAAAAGATTTAATTTAAAATACAAACATTCCCATGTCTTCTTCCCAGATCCACGAAGACGCAGAGGAACTGAGAGTTCGGGGCTTTGACATTTTGGCTTTTTTGTGACACAAATTGATGGAAAATAAATACTGGAGAGTAAGACTCCGGCAAGAGGGCGGACGCTAATCGAGTTCCTAAGCCTCGGATTGTGTGGGGACGGCTGGATAATGGGTTTAGCAATGGCATAAAGGGGTGTGGAAAGGCCGACTCTTTGACGGAAAGAGAATCTTCCGGCGGCATAATACCGGCCGGCAGCTCCCCAACTCTCCTCTACCTTACTTTCTTCCTTCTATTCTCGGTTTTGAGGTGAAGATTGGTGGTCGATGTATCTGTTAGTATTTGTAGGCGGTAGATGTGTCGTGTGTATATACTGCCGTGAATATATCTATGCTTGGTGGAAATTTGGTGCGTGGAGGAGATGGTGGTGGTGTATGCCGGGTTTATGTACGTGTACATGTATAATATATATGTGCTGATGTGCATATATATGTATCTATATGAATGACGAGAGAGAGAGAGAGAGAGAGAGAGAGAGAGAGAGAGAGAGATACCTGGGCTTGGCTCGTGAAGTTTGCTGAATATTTGTGAGTGAAGTTCATGATAATAGGGTGATATTTATAGTTCTCAAAATCCATGATTTCCTAGTTAAACTAGAATATAAACTTTGTATCTTATAGGAATTCCTAGTTCGATTAGGAGGTAAAATTTGAGTTAAT
>CAVNYN010097145.1:660-14993 GCA_963692815.1 Nyctanthes arbor-tristis
CCCACTATAGCACCAAATGACCTATGTGGCATGTACCTCGATCTCACACCACGTGGGTTGGTGTTATAGCACGTGTATAGCGTCAAAATGAGATCATATATTATTACGTGGGATCCATGAGATTATCCACTGCACATGGCCCAACCCCCCCCCCCACCCTGGGCCAAATAGAAAGTTCACTGATTCTGAATTTGACACCGTATCAAATCCAATTTTGTTTTTCCTTTAAAAAAAATATCCAATTTTGTTTGCTACCCCACAACTGCCAGATAGATGCCAGGCACGTATACAGCTATCTTTAACTGATAACTGATAAGGGAGCAGAAAATGTGTTTAATTATTAAGGTGCATATTCTTCCCGTGTTCCTTGTGTCCTAATTATCTGTCATCAAACCGAATTACTTTCTAATGATTTCTAAAACACAGGAATCCGCACATTAAGATGATTAATAATTGCGTGATTGCACATATTTTGTGGCTTTCGTCAATTAGTCTAGAATTATTGGTCTAGAATTATTTGTTTTTCTATGCTGTCATAACACACTCCATACAATTAATAGAAAAAACCACGTTACATGTGTAGATATACAGAAGCCTGAGCTCCATAAAGCAGCCCGATTTGACTTCATTGAAATGACTGTATATGGAGGGTACATATTACAATTTACATTATATATGGTTCAAACGTTGGTGGAAGTTCAAGTTCTGAATAATAAGTTTCATGTTCAAACCACATCTATCCATTCTCTCTTTTCTATTCTCTCCCTATATCCTCTTGACTACCCACCCCCAAAAAAAATGAAACATAAAAAATAAAAAAAATTGAATACTGATTTTTTTTTTTCCCGAACAACATTTGAATACTATTTATGGAACTAAAAGTTCAACCAAATACGAGTAAGATTTTTCTAAAACATAAATTGTTAGTATCGTTATAAGAAAAATTCTAGTGGGACATGAAAATGAAACATTATTAGGTGACATTTTTATGTGACACACTTGTATTGAATAATGAAAAAATAGTCATGTAATCATTACCCAATGAATGTGTGTCACATGAGCATGTCACCTAATAATGTCCACTTTTCATAAATTATTATACTTTTGTTTTGAACATTCTTCAAGGACCGTTAATTTCTCTTCAATCAACTATGACTGAAGGACGATGTAACAAGTTTTATATTTATATATTGAATCTTCTCCTATTACGTAGAGCACTGAAAAAAGGAAGGGGGGAAAATGAAAAGAAGTTATCCCCTTATTGGAGCAAGTGAAAAACCTGAGGCCTTTAGTGGGGGAGTGTGTAATTAAATTATTTATTGTGATATTTGCTACAATGCTAATCAGCCACCCACGGGCTCTATAAACAACCAAATGTGAGCAGCTTCAAGTTGTGATTTTTGTTTAGAAAGTTCTCTTTTAATTTTGAACCCAAAAAAATCAAAGACAAATAAAATAAAAAAATTTGAGCCGAGATATTTTGCAAAAAGGGGGGAGGGTTAGCTCGAGATTTTGAATATGTTCATATTCTTTAAAATTTTTGATTTTTTTTTCTTACAAAAGTTATCATAAGTTTTTTGTAAATTGACTAAGGGAATTTGCCCTTTTTATAAAGGCACTATCCTATTGATAAAGGCACCTGCTTATTGGGTTATTTGATTCAGGTTTCAGTTACGATCACCCCTCCCTCATTATCCCTAAATTGTACTAAAAGAAGTTTTAATAAAGGGTAGTTATATTTACACCATTCTTTTTACTAACTACACTACAAGATAGGTACATAACCATCGAAGTGTGTTTTTTATAAATAAACTACATTTAATTTACAAATCTAACCTAAATTTTAAAAGTAAAATAAATTACAAACCAAAAAAGGGTTATTTAATTACACTTTGTCAGGTTCTTAGTGTAGTAGAAATAAAAAATTTGAATTAGGTTTTTGTTTTGTGGTGCACTTAAAAATATACATAGGTTTATAATGAAAGGTTATTTAATCATTGACCTTTTTAATAAATAAAAATAAAAGTTAAAACTGCCGTGTGTTTAATAAAAAGAGTAGTGAAGATATAACTACCCTTTGATAAATTCTAAATTTTACCAAAAATGGGAAAGACTTGTACAAATTCCAACAAGTTTCTATTCTAAAACGTTGTTTCTAAAATGAAAGGCTTCTCATATAGTATCCAAGCACTGGAGGAGACAGGGGTGGCCAGCCCGATCCTCGGCCACCAATGTTTCGGAAAATAACCTTTCTTTAGCGATATTTTTTTCCTCTGTGCTTCAATTAGATGTCAAATTTTGTCTGCCTGTATGATTATTTTCTAAGTATGCCACTAAAACCGCGGATGAATATAGGGTATTGCTAGCTTAATATGATAAACAACCAAGTAGTAGAGTGTTTGTGTGTGACATCCGTGTTCGTGTGCCATTCGACACTGACTTTTGTTTCCTCAAAAGAGGTCCAGCCCAATTTATTTCAAAGGTCAAATCAACTTTCTTAAACTCAAAATTTAACATTAAAAATTACCACGTCACATGTGGATCCCACTAGAAACTGTCTTGCCTGCCTGGCAATCCGTGTTCACACGTGTGCAAAATTCTGGCAATAAAGCACGTGTTTCCTCGAACCCCAATATTTAAATTCCTTTGCTCCCGTTCGAAACTTGGAACACTTACGCTCAGTAAGCAGCAAAAGAAACCAGACATTAATAATTATTAGTAACTTTTCTGATTCTTGAATCTTGATCAGATAATTTCCATGAATTCATCAAGTTCTGTTTCTGATTCTAATCAATTTGGATCCGGGATTCGGAATGTCGACGTGCCGGAGTTACTACCCTCGAAGGGACATTCAGACGAAGAGGTCATTTTAGCGTCAAGTCGACCCAAGAAACGCGCCGGGCGGAAGAAGTTCAAGGAAACGCGACACCCTGTTTATCGAGGAGATTAGGCAGAGGAACTCGGGTAAATGGGTGTGCGAGGTACGTGACCCGAGCGATCAGAGACGAATATGGCTAGGAACTTATCCCACGGCCGATATGGCTGCCCGGGCTCATGACGTTGCGGCATTAGCATTCCGGGGCCAGTCGGCATGCTTGAATTTCGCCGACTCTGTCTCGTGCTTGCCAGTGCCGGCATCTAAGGATATTAAGGATATTCAAAGGGCCGCGTTGGAGGCAGCGGAACAGTTCAGGCCAACCGAGGAGGACGGGGGGATTGCGGGGTGTGATCAGACGATGCCGCAAGAAAATGAAATGGACAATGAGGGGGATTTTGGTAGCAATTTGACAACGAAAACATCATCGGATGGTGATGGCTTCTACTGGAATGATGATTCAACGACAAATATGGGAGGAGTTTTGATGTCACCACCACCTAGTTTAGAACATGATAGTTTCAGTTGGGATCATGATTTGGAAACTGATGCTGAGATGGAGCTTTGGAGCTATTCTATTTGATGCAATTATCAGTTTGATGAGTCGGAAATCGATGATATAATATATAATCGATCAATAAATGATAGACGTGTAACGACCACTACGTGATCAGTTTCGTTAGTGAAGTTGGACGAAGTTAGATGGAGTTAATTAATGTATATATGAATCTGCTTTAGTGCCATACGTCTGTGGCCATCTACACACCTGAAGCTTTATCATTCCACTAAATCACTTATGTATATAGTTGCAGATTACGCAAAACTGATCTATAAGTTAGCTCCAAATCTATACCCCCTTTCTTTCTGGGTCCCTATAAATAAAGTAAAAGAATAGTAACATGTTGGTGTCAAAAGAAGTTTTTATTTGACCTACAAGAAGAAGACAAATGAATGACTAATTAAGAGTGATCGTGAGAATTAAGTTCTGTGCTTTTAGTGAAAAAAATGGAAGAAAGTTAGTAATTATACCGGGAGTTTTGAGATAATTTGGCAGTTACTTAACTCCAACCGCATATCACAAACTCTTATAAAATTTCTAACCGTACTCATTTACCTTATTATGACTTCTCATTATAAGGATAACCAAACATCCCTTTAATGTTTTTCCAATTGCATGATTATAATATTTAGTCTCAAGTTCTTGCATATATCATGTGACACGTCATAAACTATTGATCACAAGATTCAAGAACACCAAAAGAGGTGATTATTTTTATGACATATTTCTAGTTTATATGAACTTCTATTAATGCTTCATTTTTTTACTTTATTATTAATAATTAATTAAGGGAGCTGGAGAAGGGATGAAAATTAGGGGAAGCTAGGATGATGTGGTTTGAAGCCACTGGGTCTCGTGTTTGGAAACCTGAGTATCCCAATAGCACAATTCGAATCACACTTTTTATTGTATTTGATGTTCACCTTAGTTGTGAAAAAAAAAAATCCAATAACGATGATAAATGAATAAGGAATAGTGACAAAGATTAGAAAAAATTTAGAGGGGAAGCAAGTTAACTGATGAAATTTTCTTCTAAACACGTAATAATACATAATAATGTAATAAAAATACTATTGAGCAAATTACGGTTTCCTTCTAATCACAGTGCAGGTACTAAATAAACGCATGCAGCGCAAATACTGAACATTAGTGTACAGTTATCTAATTTCTTATAATCATAGTATAAGTACTAAATAAAAGTCAATTAAACAATTTTCTACCTTTGTATATTTTTGTTTCTAATCACATGCAAAGCAAATATTGAACATTAGTATACAGTTATCTAATTTCTTCTAATCACAGTATAAGCACTAAATAAAAGTCATTTAAACAATTTTCTACATTTTTATACCTTTTTTCAATCACAATACAAAATTACGTGCAAGTTAGAACGCACATATATATTAAACATTTGTATATAGTTATCTAATTGCTTCTAATCACAGTATAAGCACTAAATAAACATTATCTAAACAATTTTCCAACTTTTTATAATTTTGTTTCTAATCACATGGGATGCACATAGTGAATATTAGTTTATAGTTATCTAATTTCTTTTAATTACAATATAATCACTACATAAACGTCATCTAAACAATTTTCTACCTTCTTATACTTTTTTTTAATCACAGTACAAAATCACGTGCAAGTTCCAACGCACATATATATTGAACGTTTGTATATAGTTATCTAATTTCTTCTAACCACAGTATAAGCACTAAATAAACGTTGTCTAAACAATTTTCTAACTTTTTATACTTTTGTTTCTAATCACATGTGACGCACATGTTGATCATTAGTTTATAGTTATCTAATTTCTTCTAGTCACGGTATAAGAACTAAATAAACGTTATCTAAACAATTTTCCACCTTCTTATACTTTTTAATCACAGTACAAAAACGTTTATAGTTATCTAATTTCTTCTAATCACAGTATAAGAACTAAATAAACGTTATCTAAACAATTTTCTACCTTCTTATACTTTTTAATCATAGTACAAAAACGTGTGCAAGTTGCAACACACGCATACATTAAACATTAATATGTAGTTATTTATTTTCTTCTAATCACAATATAAACACTAAATAAACGTTATCCAAACAATTTTTCACCTTTTTATACTTTTATATTTAATCATAGTACAAAATCATTGAACTTCAACATATGGTTCGAAAAGAACAAAATATACACCATAGCTAGTGAATGAATCTAGAGTCCTTAAGCCTCCAGCCAGATTGTGGCATCCGCGTTCTTGTGTCGCTCGACAACTCTTTTTCCTTAGAAAACTGTGGGCCAAACTTCTTGTCAAACTTGGAAACTTCCGTCAACGGGCAAATCATACGCTCCACTAATATAAATATATATAAGGGAAAAATTACAGCAAGGAACCCCAAATATTTCATCCATTTACACTTTCATCCTCAACTTTTACATCTTAAACTAGCAAATCATGTTCTGTTAACTTATTCGATCAGTCTATGTATTTAACTGCTACGCTCCCAAATTAAGAAAAGGACAGTTTCATCACTCTACCTTATTTTCTTCCTTTTAAACAAAATAAAATATTATGAATGCAATTATCTTGACTAAATCCGACCACTTTATACATATATAGGTGTAGAAATTTTTATAATACTCTTCATCATACAAACCTTCAAAAATTTTAATAAATAAGCAATTAAAAAATGATGTTGATATCTAATGGAAATGAGGACTTCTTGGATATATTTCAATATTAGAGAAGATTTGTGACTTTTTTACATCAAGTAATTTAACGTGTTGACTAGACTTAACTAACATGACAAAATTTGCAATTTCTTAACTTCGGAGTACGGCGATCAAATGCATTAACTATAGTTGACTAACGTAGAAGCTAGTTAATAGAATTTGATAGTTTGGATAAATGGTACTCATTTCTAAAATGTTAGACGTTTTTTGGGTAGAAATTTAAAAGTTGAGAATGAAAGACCAAATAGATGCAAAGGTTGAGGACGTTTACTGTAATTTACCCAATATATATAAACTATTCCCACATTATACAAACGTTTGCACTTATATATATATAGCAGGATTGGCCCACGTTGTCAACCAAACCCCCAAAGTGTAAAGATATTGTCCATCCCGTGTCGTCTCTTCCCCGTGTGCTTTTCCCTTTTCGGCTTACTCTCAAAATCTATATATAATTAAGAACCAGTGCCCTCATTTCATCATACTCCAAACTTAAACACTACTCCAGTACCAGCAAGTACCCAGAATATTAATTGATCCTCTGATTCTAGTTAAAGATATTCTTTCAATGGATTCATCAAGTTCATGTTCTGATCATACTCGATATAGGACCGAGAGCCCGGTTTTCGGACATTTGGACGAGGAAGTTATTTTGGCGTCGAGTAAGCCTAAAAAGCGGGCCGGGAGGAAGAAGTTCAAGGAAACCCGCCATCCGGTGTACCGGGGGGTGAGGCAGAGGAAGTCGAACAAATGGGTGTGCGAGTTACGCAATCCGAGCAATCAGAAACGAGTATGGCTAGGAACTTATCCTACGGCCGAGATGGCAGCGAGAGCTCATGATGTTGCTGCATTGGCATTCCGAGGCCGGATGGCGTGTCTCAATTTTGCGGACTCTGTTTGGCGTTTGCCGGTGCCGGTGTCTGGCGATGTCAAGGATATTCAAAAGGCGGCAACAGAGGCGGCGGAAGAGTTTAGGCCGGTTGAATCTGGTGGCCGGGTTTCAAGATGTGAGGAGATGACTTTGCAAGAAAATGCGATGGAGTCTGAGGGAGAAAATGTGTTGGACTTTGAGGGAGTTTCTGACCTTCACAATTTGCTAACATTGGACGCAACAAAAACATTAGATTGCGATCCATTCTACTTGAATATTGAGGATTCAATAACAAAAATGGAAGGAGTATTGCTATCACCATCACCTTGTTTAGGCCATTGTTTTAGCTGGGATCATGAAGTCGAAGCTGATGCTGAGATTGTGCTCTGGAGCTATACCATTTGACGGTATTCGACCACAACGCGCTGCGTGTATTGCTCGGTCAAGTGATAAATGATTAAAATTCTAAATTTGATTGTACCTACAGTAGGCATCGGGAAATTTGTAAATCGCGTTAGTGGCGGCTAACAATGAGTTAGTTTATGATTTTGACATATCAAGTCCCTCAAGTCAAAACTAGTCTACTAATGTTTCCTTCAGGAGTACTATATATATTACTCCTTTCGTCCCATAAATATAGGTCAGCATTTTATTTTCGTCCGTCCCATAAAGATAGACCTCTTACTAAATGAAGCATGTATCTAATTTTTTGTTTCCATGTTTTGTCCTTAATTAATAATCCACACCAACTACCAATACAATTTAATATAAATGATATAAGAGGGTATAAATGAAAAATATATATAAAATTAATTGTCTCAACCATATAAACAATTATTTTTTAATTCGTGTAAAATTAACTACCCGCAAATCCTTGTGGGACGGAGGGAGTCGTATATTTGCTAGAAATACAAAAATGAGAGATGAGACGAACAATATGTTGTATTACATTACAGAATTTTGCGATATGGTAAACGGGAGAAGCAAGAAAAGCATAGCTCACGTGGGTCAGTCCTGAGTTTTCAGGGGCCCTAAACAGGCTTCTAATTTAGAGCATTATTTGAGCTATTCTAATTTAGAGCATTTTTTGAGCTACTCTATTTGACGTAGTTTCCAATTTAATGAGTCTAAAATCGATGATGTGAAAGATAATGCTAATTTCATTAGATTGTTAATGTCTAATGACCGCTATGTCATCGATTTTGTTAATGAAATTAGACGAAGTTATTCTAGTTAGTTCGATTATTTTTATGACATTTGTTTTCGAAATATGAGAACTTCTATTCATCTACACTATTTATTTTGTTTAATTTTCACTTCTGCGGTGAAAAGAGAAAAGGAAAAGAAATTCCGATGATGATGGTAAATGAATTGGAAAAAGAGACGGACCAAAATTTAGTGGGATTTGATCAATTTTTTCTTCCGAACACATAACAATAAGTCAACAATCATAGTACAAGCACTAAATAAACGTCATCTAAATAATTTTCCACCTTTCTTTTGCTATTTTCTCTGGTTACAGTAAAAGATCACACGTTGAACATGACAAAAGAACAAAGAACCTTAGCTAAGTGAAACTCTAGCGAGTGTGTAGCATCCGCGTTCGTTTCCTGTTCCACAACTCTTATTTCCTAAAACTGTGGGACACACTTCATGCCAAACTTGGAAACATTTGTCAAAGGTCAAATCACTAATTCCTAAGCCTTTTTTTTTCTTTCTTTTTTTTTTTATATAAGAAATAAGCTTATTCATTAATAGAATCCATTATAAGAACATCGGAAATAAAATTTGGGGGCTGGACAATTGGACATCCCAAGCAATGGAGTTAGCTATAGAGCCTCCCACCCTAGCAAGACAATGAGAATGATATGGTTCGTTGATTTCGTTGATCTCCTAATACAAGAAAAACTAAGATTGTTTAGTTTTGAAGCCAACATCATCTACAATTAATCCTAAATGAGAAGAATCTGGTCCATTATACTGTGGACTAATAGGCCTCTCCAACCTATGGAAAATGACTGTTGTTCATCTGTAGTGTTGAATCATATTAACTGTTCCTTTAGTCTAGTGACTACCACACTCTCAAATTAATTAGAAAAAGACAATTTCATCACTCCAATCTATCTTCCCCTTTTCAAACAAAACTAATTTGAGCCCGTGTGTTGCGCAGAGTTTGTTTGTATTTAACTTATTATTATTATTTTTTATATAAGGGGGATCATAAGAATTGGGGCCGCCTCTATTTTACTCGGTTCGTAATAAAATTAATATTTTCAAGAAGAGATGGCCGAAGTGAGCGTTTTGAAAACTTTGAGGCCCGTGTTGTAGCAAAATTGAAGAAATTGAAGCTTGCTTGAAAGTTGGGGAACCCAAGACAGCAAGCACGGAACTTGAAGGATCAATCTGAAATAAGTGAAGAAGATTCAAGGAACAAGGGATGAATTTCCTGGTGTGCCGCAGTTTTAGCGTTATGGGCACACAAACTAAAGCCTTGCGCCCACACGAGCATCTGAGGCTAGGGTAGTGTGCCCCAATTTTTTTGACATGGCAGGGCTTGTGGCCGCATGGAGGCAGCATAGGGGAATCACACTATATTGTGGCTGCCCCTCCCAACAGATTGTAGCCAAACAACGTAGTTTTCGATAGGAATAGAATGCGCGTACAAGCACTGCGGTCGGATGCGGCCGCATGGTGGCAAAAACGCAGGAATTGCAAATTTTGACCCATTTTGTTATTTTCTTTTCCTTTTCTTTTATCCCAAATTTATTTCACTATAACTACCCAACCCAGTTTGTAAACCCTAATTCTTGTTGCTAACACTTGTTTGTGTATTGAGAGTATAAAATTTCCTTTCCAATTCAAAGTTCTTCTCTCAATCTTTCAACTCTTCGTAGGTTTAATTCTCCAATTTTGCCAGTTGATGAATATTGTTATTTATCACCAATAGTGTTGATCATTATCATATGTGTTAGTGCAGTAGTATTAAATGATAAATTAAATACTCCCTTCGTCCCACAAAGATATTCCCTTTTCATTTTTCGATTAGATTAAGAAAACATCATTTAATGTTATTTAAAATGTACACTTTGACAATATTGATACGTGCTCAGATTGCACCAGTAAGAGTTTGGTTGGTCTTGGCGGAAAGATTGATCGTTCTTGCACCAGGGTTGTACTTGCCAGGGGTCTGTCGGTCGGTCTTACGCCAATGGGCATGTGCGTAGGCTGCCTCTATCAGTGCTTGGTCAGTCTTACACTTGAGGCGTGCTTGGTCACGCCAGAGGTTGGTCGATCGAGCTACCATTGGGTGGTTGGTCGCGCTCCTTTGGTTGCACTCGTAATGCTTGGTTGTTCTTCATGTTTGTTCGTTGTGGCTTTTTTATAGGGCGAGGATGGACTAAGATCTTGGAAATTGTTATTGAGGAGGATTGTATGACTAAGGTGGACTAGAAGTGTGCTTTTCGGGATTTGGTCTTCAAACTAAATTCAACTGCGCGACCCTTGTAGATTCATACGAACACCTGACCTTATATCGGGGGGAGTATCACTAGTCCCATGAACAAAAGCCTATCCGATTATTTCTACAACCTAATAAGGTTGGTTTATTTTTACAACCTGATAAGGCTGGTCTTGCAACCTAATAAGATTGATTCGTTTTTTATAACCTGCTAAGATTGGTTTATTTTTACAATCTGATAAAGTTCTTGCAACCTGTTGAGGTTGATTAGTTTTTTCAACTTGATAAGGTTCTTGCAATTTGATAAGGTTGGTTTTGATCTAAAAAGATCATTGGGCGAGGCTAACTGAGGAGATTGTTTTCATGACCTGATGAGGCCGATTGTGATCTAAAAAGATCATTGGGCAAGACAATCTGAAGGGATTGTTTTTATGACCTGATAAGGTTGATCGAGATCTGAAAAGATCATTGGGCGAGATAACTTGAGGAGATTGTTTCTACGACCTTATAAGGTCGATCGTGATCTGAAAAAGATCATTGGATGAGACAATCTGAGGAGATTGTTTCTACGACCTGATAAGGTCGATCGTGATTTGAAAAAGATCATTAGGCGAGACGATTTGAGGAGATTGTTATGGCTTGACTTGAAGAGGCCGTGAGATGCAACCTGACAAAGCCGTGGACATTAGGAGTGACTTGAAAGAACCTGATGGGCCGGTATTCAAGTTTAGAAGGACGTGGCATGCTTTGATTTCTCTATACTCATCGATGAAGTTTTCCAATCTTGAACCTTCCTTCTTGCTTGCTTGCCTGCCCTGCTTTATTAAATCTTTGCTTTTTCCAAGGAAATTGACAATGGCCTTTCGTTCAGGTCCCCCAAGCGGCGCCATTGATGCGTGCTCAGATTGCACCAATAAGAGGTTGGTTGGTCTTAGTGGAGAGATTGGTAGTTTTTGTACTCAGGCTGCACTTGCCAGGGTCAGTCAGTCTACATGTGCATAGGCTGCCCCTATCAGTGCTTGGTCAGTCTTGCACCTGAGGTGTGCTTGATCGCGTCAGAGTTTGGTCGTGCTATCAAAGGGTGGTCAGTGGCGCGCCAGAGGTTGGTTGGTGGCACTACCATTGGGTGATTGGTCGCGCTCCTTTGGTTGCACACGTACTGCTTGGTTGTTCTTCATGTTCGTTCACTGTGGCCTTTTTATAGGGCGAGGATGGACTAAGATCTCGAAAATTGTTATTGAGGAGGATTGTATTACTGAGGTGGATTAGAAGTGTGCTTCTCGGGAGTTGGTCTTCAAAGTAAATTCAACCGTGCAACCCTTGTAGATTCCTTCGAATACCCTACCTCATGTCAGGGGGAGTATCAAATATATTTTCTAATATACCATTTGATTTATATAATATTTCACTTTAGCAGTTCTTTGTTGTTGATTACTATACACAATAAATGAGGGTATATTATAGAAAACTAAAAAATTAACTTAGGAAAGAGCAATGTAATTTAGGACGGATAAAAAAAGAAATGATGAATATCATTTTGGGATGGAGGGAGTAAAACGTAGGGACATGTAATGTACTCCCTCTGTCCCACAAAGATAGTCCAGTATTCCATTTTCGTCCGTCTCACAAAGATAGACCACTTACTAAATGGAGCTTGCATTTAATTTTTTGTTTCTGTATTTTGTCCCTAATTAATTATCCATACCAACTACCAATACAATTCAATATTAATGATACAAAAGGGTATAAATGAAAAAACATATGTAAAATTATTTGTCTCAACCATATTAATGATAATTTTTTAATTCGTGTGAAATTAACTACCCGCTTATCTTTGTGAGACGGGAAGAGTATTTAAGTAGACTTGTAATTTAATGTTACCTAAATATAGTGGTTATCATCTGTAGTCATAAATAGCACTACTCGTTTATTATGGATGCAATTATACCGAATAATTCTGCCACTTCTTCCCGTATATTTGTGCAGTGTGGATATAAGTCTTGGTGATACTCGTGATCATATAAATCTTTGAAAATGGAAGAATTAAGACTAATAGATCCTTGATGGAAATGAAGATTTCTTCAGCAGATTCTGAGTTCTAATGTTTTGGATAAGATTTTTGACTTGTTCAAAACAAGGAATTTAATGAGTTGACTAGATGTAACGAATAATGAAAATGCCATTTTCTTAATTTCAACGTATGTTTGGCAAATGGATTAACCAGACTTGACTAACAGAGTAATTAGCGGAATTCTTTCAAAGAGGATTGGGAGTCTGATGGTCGGAATTTAAAAGTTACGGATGAAACACCAAATGAAAGCAAAGATTAGGGATATTCACTATAATTTACCCTATATAAATACAAATAATTGGCCCACGTTTTCCTCATAAACCAGAAGTGTAAAGATTTTGGCCACCCTGTGTCGTCTCTCCCCCGTGTACGTTTGCAACCAAAATCTATGTATAAGTAAGAACCAGTGCACCATTTCATCATACTCCAAACTGATAAACACTCCTGCAGTAACAGCAAGTACCAAGAATTTATATCAAGTGATTCTCTTATATATTCTAATTGATGATACTTGATATTTCCTTCAATGGACTCATCAAGTTCATGTTCTGATCATAATACTCGATTTTGGACCGCGAGCCCGATTATGGGACATTCGGATGAGGATGTTATCTTGGCGTCGAGTAAGCCGAAGAAGCGTGCCGGGAGGAAGAAATTCAAGGAAACGCGGCATCCGGTGTACCGGGGCGTGAGGCACAGGAAGTTGAATAAATGGGTGTGTGAATTACGCGATCCGAGCAATCAGAAACGAGTATGGTTAGGAACTTACCCTACGGCAGAGATGGCTGCCCGAGCACATGATGTTGCAGCATTGGCATTTAGAGGCCGAATGGCGTGCCTCAATTTCGCCGACTCTGTTTGTCGCTTCCCAGTGCCGGTGTCTGGTGACGTGAAGGAAATTCAGAAGGCGGCGACAGAGGCAGCGCAAGAGTTTAGGCCGGTTGAGTATGGCGGGCAGGTATCAAGATGTGAGGGGATGATTTTGCAAGAAAATGTGATGGACTCTGATGGGGATTCTGGAACGTTGGACACAAGGAAAAAACGGTTAGAAAATTGTGATTCTTTTTACATGATGAATATTGAGGATTCAGTAACAAACATGGGAGGAGTTTTGTTGTCACCACCACCATGTTTAGGCCATTGTTTCAGCTGGGATGAAGTAGAAACTGATCATGCTGAAATTGTGCTATGGAGCTATACCATTTGACGGTATTCAACTAGCTAGAAATGCCTATGTATAAACGTTACGTGCGTATTAACATATATATATATATATATATATAGCTAGCTGCAGGTTCAAGTGGACTCCCTTAGAAACCTGGAGGTCTGTTATACTCGAAAAGGCGTGATTTTTGTAGCAATCAATATTTATATTAATAGAATCATGAGTCAAAGCTAAATACCATATTTGGTCTTTATATATATCTTCTAGAAATACAAGAATGCTAGACGAGAAAAAAATTGTATTGTATTACGTAATCTAATTGTGTAACAACAATTTTATTTAATTCTGTGCCAACTATTGTTTTTCTTTTGATCGGGATATACTGCCTTGAAGGCAAGTAGCAAGCTACTCATACGAGTCTAGAGAATCCATGCAAGTGGTAATTCATGCATTGACACAAGTCATACGAGGCCAATTGATGACTTGACTCATTAAGCTAATTAATCGATGACAATATCAACCTAAAGCAAAGCCTCAAAATTTGTTGGAGATGTGGCAAGCTAAACATCCAACTACTAGTTTACGATCCTCAACCACCCCCACCCCA
>CAVNYN010097626.1:450-21047 GCA_963692815.1 Nyctanthes arbor-tristis
CCCCCCCCCCCCCCCCCCCCCCCCCCCCCCCCCCCCCCCCCCCCCCCCCCCCCCCCCCCCCCCCCCCCCCCCCCCCCCCCCCAAAAACCTAAATAATTTGGCTACTCATTTAGGTTTCTTCCCCCTCATTGAGTTTGTCCCGGTTCCCCCCCTACACATTATTTGGAAATAGGTTTTTCCCCTTGGCTTTTCCCCCCATCATTAATCTTGCTATAAGTAGAAGTATACCATTTTATAGAACCAAATCCAGTATTTAATGAAATCACGCCCATTTGAGTCTGTATAGAAAGTCTTATTCGTGTTCACAGATGTTTTAATTTGAGCAGTTATTTCTTTTCCATATCCATCATCCACAGGTATAGGTCCAATCTGAAATTGAAAATGATCGGAACATCAAATTTCCATCAGTGAAATATTAAACACCATCTTGCTGAAGATGAGCTACGTAATCTTTACAGGAGAACTTACACTGAATTCAACTTCAGCATGTTCCTTTTCCTTGTACACCCGGGTTACCTGCATAAATGTTGGGTAGCTACTATAACGGAAGGTACAAAGATCAAATCCGTTTGGTAAAACTATGATGAGGAAATAAGAATTTCATGATTGCACATAAACATGAAGGATGTAGGATGAAGGGATATAGAGTATGAAAATATAATGTAAGAATCCCAGAACTGTATTTTTGTTCTAACAGGCACCTGATGTAACCATGTATTAAACTGATGATGTACTGCATCCAATATTGGGCCACGCAAAACAGTCAAAGGAACCTGGAAGACATACACCCATTATACTTCTTGAGCCTAATTTAAATATTAGAAGGGGGGAAAACGGAACGTGGAAACAAATAGTTCCTTGATACCTGATAAGTGAATAATCTACACATAATATACCTTAAACTTTGATTGATTTAGTTTATTTTACATAATTGTTTTTCATTTATATTGTTTTAGGTAAAAATCCAAATTGGAGAAAAATGGACCAAAAGTGTTAAGAGTAGGTGCATATTTTAAGCTAGAAAAGATGATCCTAAGGAAATATATGGTCAACTAATATATCATTGGAAAGAATATCATGATAGAAGTTAATCGCATTTTACAGACTCGGTTCTAAGTTTTCTATCAAAAGTTATGTGCGTTCAAACAAAGGTTGCCAGAGTCATGTACAGAGGTGACAACTGACAACGCACGAGGGAGGTAAATTTTTATCCTTCCTCGTGAAAAATTGACATTTCAGGCAGTTTTTCTATGTGATTTTTTTTTTAAATATTCCCATTTGACCCAAACTCCAATTTCAAACCTTTGGGATGATCAAACACAAAATTGAAGACCTAAAAATCCCTATAAATACCTTAAATCTCATATTTATGAGGGGTTCTCTTCCATGCCCTACTCTGCATAAAAACTTATACTCAATAGTCAGTTCACACCAACTCATTATCCTACAAACCCTAAATCCCTTCTCATCCATCCATTCCATCCACCCGAGGTAGCCAAATTGAAGGTGAACTTAGGGAAACAAATGAAGCTGAAAGAAGTCACAATTTATTGAAGATATTTAAGATTTTAAAGCAACCTGATTCTTAAGGAAAAGAACCAAGAGATAAGAATACTCCAAACACCGTTGAAGCCAAGATTTTTTAAGGAAAATCTGGAAACGCTTTAAGAGAATACTTGGAAAAAAGACTTGATAATTTTAAGATTCAGAAATAGGTTGCCTACAGGTGTTGACACTGGACTCTCTTTATACTACTAATGCATTGAATGCATATGACTCCATAACTAATACAATGAATGAAAGTACCTTTCCTTTTTGAAACTTATTCTAAGAATTAACTCACTCTTTTTTTTGCCCCTGAAAAAAGAATTAACTCACTCTTAATTGCATAATTAAGTGACTCTTAACTGTAGAATTAATTTGCATCAATTCCCTAATTAATTGACCCTTAACTCCATATTTAATTTGCATCAGGTTTCCATTTTCCGGATTGTTTTATTCTTTTTCTAATTTTTTGGACATGATTCACTTAACTCCTTTGCTAGGATGAACAATGTAGCTATTGTTCTTGCTTGTCTTTTGATTCGATAATTAGGATTTCATTTTAATTAATTGTGTTGCATTACTTGATTAATTTACTTCATGTTTGGTGATGACAAACTTATTCATGTAGAACACTCAAATTAATTCTTGTTCGGTGGGGTTGTCCTAAGGTTGTAACCATTGTTCATATTGAATTAATAATAGAGAGATGAACAATAAACTAACACATTGACCACAAATAAGCGAAGTTCTTACCTGGCCTTCAGGTATAATTTGGAATGTACCATTTGGGCAAAAGACATAAGCCCCAGATGCCTTCAACATGTTCACAAAATTTTATGTAATTATGAATCATGGAATAAACCTCTATGAGTGATTATCCTACAAAGTGACCAAGGAAGAATCATAAAAAGGCATCATCAGTTTCTTTAAGGAAACAAGTTTACCTGGAAAACTCTATCAGTACCATTATAGCCAGTGTAATAACTATATGATTGTTCAACATGAGCTATGACCTTCACGAGTGAATTGAAAAACACATTCATCAGCAAAACACGCTAAAGAAGATGCTAAGGTATTCAGTACATACTCGTAATTTCTGGAATACTTTCGTACAAGAAAAATAGTCTCTGTGTGTGTGAGAGAGATGTACAAAGCAAATGCAGACAAATGTTTTTGAGAAAACATTGTCAAATCACAAGAGCGAGTTAGTTTGGTTCTCATTATTTGTCCAATTTTTGGGAAATTATAATGAGAGAGGTAGAATGTGTATTGGACATGTAAAAAAGTTTGAAATATGTGGTTGTAATTGAACAGTTGTCAAATCAAATGTCAAATCAGTGGTAGGTAAAATTATAATTGGGGAGAATAATGAGAATCAAACCAGCTCTAAAATAGTCCTGATTTTGATGAAGAGAACTTCCACGCAAACGGTGGAATGATTGATTAAATCAAAGCTTCAGCAAGATAACTTACTGAGTTTCTTCTGTTTTCATAACGTGTGAGCTTTCCTCCTTCCACAGCGTAATGGAGCTTTAAATTTCCTTGGCCAATTTCAAAAGTATCATCAGTAATTTCTTCCGGGGTAAATTTTGTTGAGATGTTTGAGCTTGGTTCTGGTCATAATATTTTGGAAGAAAAGAATCACAATGCTTGTCTCCACAAAATTGATCACTTCAGTTCTTCGTAAAGCAAATAATTATAGTTGCCCACAAAACGGAAAACCTGTCTTTTTTGCAACTGAGACGGTGTAAGTGCTGAAACCAAGGGGAGGCACTGTTGCTGAAAAGGCAAGCCAATATCTGGCTAAGCTACTAGCTGATCTATCCAAATGTGCTTTGACATGATAGTTTCTCGTGCGCATAGAGAAATTTGAGATGGGAAGAAGCTGGGATTCAATCTCTTCTCCAGAAGGATCCCGAACAATCAAACTCTCAGAAGAAACCTGTAGCAAATATAAGTTACAGTCTCAGATTAGTAATGTTCTTAGCATATTATACAAACAACTAAAACTCCACTGCCTAAAAGATTAATAATTTTTCCAATATATGATCTGTTTGCGTTTGAAAATATATGTACCTTTGATAGGAAACGTCTAGGAAAAAAATAACTTCTTAACTCAAAGTTCTATTGTAACACAACTAAAGTGTTATTAATTTTGAGAAGCAACATATCAGCATAATCTAAACAAACCATTATGCTATGATGCAATCATGCAACAGAAACTTCTACAAGGGCTGTATGTCTGTGTTGGACCCGATCATATCTTGTCGAACACCAAGACTACTTGGACATTCCATGACACGGGTTTGATAATTCATACTTTGGGAATAAATGGTTTGTTGAAGGAGACAAAAATACTAAATTTTTCCATGCACAAGTGAAGGGCAAAGGAGGAAAGCTGGGATTGGCACCATACAGCAATATGATGGAAGTTTATTGACTGATCCTGATTCCATTAAAGCTTGGCTGTGGATTTCTTTTAGGCTATGTTTTCTAATGATTTTACTGTTACTGATTTTGAGCTTTTTGAGAATAATATATTCCCAGGCTGTTTAATGAGGAAGATAACAGAATGCTTAATCAGGTTCCATCAGAGAAGGAAGTCAGAGACATAGTTTTCAGTCTGGATCAAAACAGTGCAGCTGGCCCTGGTCGGTACGGGGCTGCCTTTTTTTAGGTTTTTAGGGAGACTAACTATCAAGCTGGATCTCATGGATGCCGTTGAGAATTTCTTTAAAGGAAGGATCATGCCTTATGGGGTTTCAGCCACTACCCTGGTTCTCATTCCCAAAACTGATAAGCCTAATGTTTGGAGGGAGTATAGACCAATAAATTTGTGTAACACTGAATAAAATTATCACTAAGTTGATTAACCGCAGATTGGCCACTATCTTACCAGAGCTCATATCTGAGAACCAAAGTGGATTCACTCCCGGTAGAACAATATCTAATAAGATTCTGTTGGCTCATGAAATGGTCCACTTAATCATTAAGATGGATATGCAGAAGGCTTATGATAGAGTTTCATGGGATTGCATTTTTAAAGTGTTGCAGAAATTTGGCTTTTATGTGGAATAGATTGACAAAGTCAAAAGGTTTATTGCTAATTGCCATTTTTCTATCTTAATAAATGGAGAATTTACTAGTTTCTTTAAATCCAGTAGAGGGCCGAGCCAAAGAGATTCCTATCACCTACTTTGTTTATTCTTATGGCAGAATTATTGTCCAGATGGCTAAACAATCTTTAACAATTATGGTGGGAAAATCATTGTCTCTCGTTTGGGGTTTGCAGATGACATGTCATCTTCACCAATGGGCAGAAGAGTTCAGTTCAGAAGGTTATGAAATAAGTTTTCATTTACTAGGGCTGAATCTTATCAGATTAAAGAGTGAACTGGATATGATTTTCAAGCTTTGCCTATGAACTACTTGGAGTACCTCTATATAAAAGGACATAAAGGATCTTTCTGTATGACAACTTGATTGATAAAGTCAGAGCTAGAATTTTAAGCTGCGAAAATTGCCTTTTATCTGCAGGGGTAGAATCACTTCATTAAAACATGCGGCTAATATTATGCCCTTGTATTTGTTGCAGGTGATGGACCCTCCTAAGGGAGTTATTCTGGCTTTGGAGAGATTGTTCAATAAATTTCTGCGGGGTGCTTTTGCTGGGAAAGGAGGATTCTTTGGGCATCATGGCGAAGTTTATGTCTGCCTTATGTGGAAGGGGGCATAAGATGCAAGTCAGTTGCAGAATTCAGTAGAGCTTTTGACTGCAAGCTTTGGTGGTGTTTTAGGGGACAGAAACCTATTTGGAGCAAAGTAATGGATGAGAACTATTGCAAGGGAATGCACCCCACCCTGATTCAAGTCAAACAACAAGACTCCTACACGGAAAAGAATCAAGAAGGTTCACTCTTTGGTTGAACCTTTTCTGGCTTGGTGTTATTGGTTTAGCCAACGTTTAGTATGATAATTCAATGATGCTGTTTAATAACTCTCATTTTAGTTGTACTGTTAAATGCATTGTTATTAGATGCTTACCATTAGTGAGATTTTGGTTTTTATGGCTGGACAGAAACAAATCTAAACATGAAGGGAGAAGTATGTGTTCTGGCAGAGTGATTAAGCTCATAGAAGGAATGGTCATTTTGCTTAAAACCAATCTGAAAAGTAAGGCTGATGATAAGAAAAGAGTTGCTCTCAGGATGGCGCAGTGGAAAAAACCTGAAACAAATGTGGTAAAACTGAATTCTGATGGCAGTCTGAAGGGGTCCAAGCAAGCAACATGTGATCGTATTATCAGAGATTACAAGGGGAATATGATTGTAACCTTTAGTGAAAAGCTGGATCAGGTTACCATGCTAGAAGCTGAGATAAGAGCTTTGATTATTGCTCTTAGATTGATTCTTTAGTTGCTTACCAGCTGATTCATAAAGACACTGGTGATCCATGGAGTGTTAAATACTACTTGGTGGAGATTAGAAAGCTTCAGAAGGAGTATGGCATCAGGGTTCATGTTCTGAGAGAGGCCAATATGGCAGCCGACTGGTTTGCTAATAAGGGGCATGAAGTTCAAGGAATGAAAATTTGGCAGTCAGCAGACTTATGTGGGCAGATTATAGGTACCTTAAGGACTGATAAGTTGAATATACCATACATAAAGAAGTAAAGCAAGTTTAGAGTTAGGTTAGTTGATTCTCTTTATTGATTATTTATTTATTTATTTATTTTGTAATAGCTCGTATTAGCTTGCATTCATGTGTGATAGTCTTTTTAGGTGGTGGAATGTAATTTTCATTGGGAGGTAAGGCTCATCACGTCCCCGTCTCTAAGTTGGATGGTGTTTTGAAAAAAAAAAATTAATAATAATAATAATGAAATTTAAAGAATATAAATATACGCGTCGGGATCTTATTATTTCCAAAAATTACTAGTGAACATGCCCGATTCATGCTGTGTCCAATACACTTGTCCGTGCCGTGCAACATTGCTATTCTGCTGCTTACGCAAAAACAGGAGGATATTATATCATCAAATATATTGGTTAATATTCAAAAGATGATATTCTTTTGGAAACATCATAAATTAACTTCTAAAGTCAACATATGAAATATTTACGCTGCTGCCGGAATGGACTAGAATACTCACAGGAATTCGGACAACCTCCTTCCTTTTCCATCCAAGAGGATTATAGGCAATTATGATCGGAAAAATAAAAGAGAGACCGTAAAGAAAAGATGACAGCACTGGAAGTTCACATCTAAAGAAAGCCAGAAATACAGATAAAAAAATTATTTTTCCAAGATATAATAAAAATGAGTAAGAAGCGTGTGTGTGTATATATATGTTACCAAGCTCTTTTCATCAGTCAAACTGGCCTCTGACGGAGGACAATAGCTTACACTGAGCAGCGGACACTGTAGGAAAGTGAAATGACATGTCATGATGCAGTAAATCTATCCCGGTCGAAAAACGGTAACATGCTTACAGTGTTATGGAACAACTCAATAGTTTCAAGATGGTCATCATTGGATAGTGAAAACAAACATGCCAATGATCTAGAAAGACATGATTCATCAGCTAGGCTACTAGGCAACATCAGAGGGCAGTTTAATTATTCAGAACTTGTGCAAAGTGAGAAATGTATTGCCTGCTGAAACTTGGTAACTGAATCTTCGTACGTCGTATTAAATCTCAACTCAGTTAGCAGAGCCAGTGATGAGGCAACCACTTCCTCAGCCTGAAGAAAACAAAATAAACCATAAGTGTTTCAGTTATTTATACTGAAGGCATAGACAAAAAGAGGGTCTGTACGGTATGGTTTTCCATGGAACTGATGGAGCAAACGATTAGAGAAAAAGTAAGTTTCACTGCACATAAATGTTCCAACCTAAATTTACAGGTACCTCCTTATACCCTAGTGAAAGTCGCATGGCATAATCAGCGGCCACATGCTTCCGTTCAGTACCGCTAACTGCATCATGATGCTGAGCAATTGCCAAAGCATCTGCCAATGCATCTGTGGTTGGTCCTGAATTATTCCTGCCTTTGAAGAACTCTAATTGCCTTGCTGCCTGAATTTCAGATCACAGGAGCAAACATGATCTTGAACGGTCCTATATTTCACCATAACTTATGTATAAAATTCACACATCTGTTTACAAGTATAGCACTTACTAAAAAATAACCACTCATTTCTCTAATATATCCTTTTAATGCTGGTCTGCTGGTAAAATAACCCGTCCAATATGCATTCTCACGATCTGCATACCTGGCAAGTGTAGCAGTTGTCCACATGAAATTGAGCAATCAAATTAGTCAACTGCAGCCAAATTTTCTAGGCAATACTCACAGGAAAAAGTCATCAGTTTTTAGAGGCCATTGCTCATTTGCTGCATGTTTTGCGTCTGTGTAAATGGACGGTGATGAATATAGAACATTAACACGACCATCCTAAAAGCAAGGAGAAGGCATGGACAAAAAATGTGTTAAGGCTATAATTCAAAAAGACAAACTCTTACACATTCATGAGAAAGTGTGCAAACACACATACAGCATTAGATGTATAAGTTTTAACCATGTTAACATAATGAATGAACTTGTCCATCTGCCTAAACCATGAAACTGCATATTGATATCGGAAATCTGTTCCCATGGTCCACATTATGTGATTTGTCCTGGTTACATTCGCCTGAAGGGGAAAGGGCAACAGTCATGGATCAAGCACAAAAAACAGCACCAGTATATGCATCACTTAAATACTTTTTTCTCTTGTGTATAAAGAATTTAAGATGGATATTGCCTGTTTATCTGATATATTCTTCCAGGCTTCCAAATCCACAAAAGAAAAAGCAACAGAGGGAGGGGGTGGGGTCATTTGATGGCATTGAAATCACATAAAATTTCAGCAGCCACAAGTCATAAAAATAACACACAGTACCTGTTGTAAAGCAGCTGTCACAAAATCATTCACTCTTTCTTCAACATTATAATCGAACAGCAAACTGTCATCCTAGATTCAATATTTTGATTAAAAAGAATTCCAGAGTGAAGTATCAAATATTACACTGAAATTTTATCAGGATAAAACCTGAATCGGAGGGGAGACGTCATTTATTTCAAATGTGAAATCATCAGGAGGCTCATAATGTATGGGGAATATCCCTGTCAATATCTAGGAGAAATTTCAAGAACTGTCAGAATTTTATTCTTAAAATTTCATGAAGCAGCAAAACTATATGATCTTTGTAAAGTGATTGGGTGCAACATTTCTGGGTGAGGTGGTTAAAATAGGACCTACGGAATAGTTCAAACAATATAAAGATGCAATTTTTGAGAATTTGCAATTGATCAACCTGTGATGATGAGCTGAGGGACCTTGAACCCCGCCAAACAACCTCAAGATCCTTCTTATCTTTGCGTCTAGCTCTATCTTGATAATCAATGCGTGCAAAAAAAAAGAGTCAAATCCTAGCTGCATTGTAATAGCACAATAAAATCAGAACTGATATGAGACCTCAAAAACGGAGCAACGATAATGAGACAAACCGTCATTTACGTAGATCAACTTCCCATTAGAAAATTATACGTATTCCGTTGGAGATAGAATACACAAAGAGATCCAAGCACTCTCCACGTTGAACAAAGAAAAAGCAACATAAGGAAGCTGGTGCAACTGATACCTCAGCGCCAAGCAAATAAGCCTGAACAGCAGAATGCCCAAAAGGATCAATCTGCCAACCAACTCTTGGCTTCTGTCCAAACTCATGTTCAATAAAACAATGACCCATAGTCGTCTGGTCTATCAAATCAATGTAATGTGTGGTGGCCTCATCATGCATACACATTCCTCCATTTCTAACCTCAGAAGAGAATCTGTTAGATAACTTAGAGAAAGACAGGTTGCAGAGCCAAAATAAAAATATATAAATGAATGAAGAACTAGAAAGTGGGGGTGGAATTGATAGGGCAATACATGACTTCAAGTTGACCAGACTTAACAAGCCCCTTGACTTTAGCCTTGAGTGCCTCACTCTGCTGCCTCCACCACCTTCGGAAAAATGCCTGAGCAGAATTATAAGAATCATAATACGAAGAAATGGTAATTGCTAATAACTCCCTCCATACGGCAAAGATAGTCCACTCTTCCTTCCTCATGCATCTCAAATTATAATCCACTTTCCTTGTGAAAAACTAGTTGATTTCTTCGTTTTTTTCTCTTACGTGTTCCTATTTTTGTGCATTGATATCAACAAATAAGAATCATTAAAGTAGAACAATAAGTAAATGGAAAGGTATATTAGTAAAAGGAGGGGATAATGATATTTGTCATGCTCTACTGTCAGGTTCTTTTTTTTTTTTTTAACACAAATTTTATTTCACGAAAAACAGAAAATGCAATGGCCATGCAAGGGAATGACAACCTTGCAAGAAAATACACAAAAAGGCCATAGCCCAAAGACCAACCACACGAACCCAACAAAAGGCCCACAACAAAACAAAGTAACAAACACTCACTAATGACCCACTTTCAAAAGCCTCGAGTCAATTTCCTAATTAATCATTGTTTCTCATGGATCGAGAGCAGCTGTAAACTTAGAGGTGGTACCACCAAATGGTGGCACAAATGGACTACAAAAAAATTTCTGAAATTTTATTTTCCACACTAAGCCCACGAGCAATTGCTGGCCTGGTAAGGAGTTGAAATGGGTTTGGGTCGTCCATATCTTCAATAAAGACTATTTGTTGATCCATTTCATTGTCTGACTTAATATCGATAGGGCCCTCACAATAATTAAGCCAAGTGCTTCTACGCATTTTCCTTAAGGCCCGAGAGCTAATATTATCCTCCAAAATTTAAATTTTTCTTCCCAATCAATCATATTATCTTACTTCACCTCCCATATCCATAATGTCATTGGTCTCACTTTGCTCGATGGAATCAGACTCAGATATGCTGTCCTCAACAACAAGCACATCATCTTCCGGGTTAGGCCTTGACCCTCGATCAATAGCATTAATCAGCTGAGAATTTTCAATGTTATTTCCTTGGGAAACAGAAATGGGATCATCCAGCTGCTACTTCTCATTAGCTGGATTAGGGTTCTGATTCTTCTTAACATGAGCTGACTTCCCAACACGACATGGAGGTGTATGGTGGAGGAGCTTCTTCCACCAGAATATCTTTACCTAGCTTATTGGTTAATCGCGATGGTAATAAATAAATAGCATTACTCTTGCTACTAGTCATGAAGTTCCTAGCTATTTCTGTTATAGGGACTAATTACTTTTATAAGATACAATGAGCGTAAAAAGCTAAGGAAAATAGCCTTTGAAAGAACTTGCCATCTCGACATAAATGAACTTCCTGTTCTTGTCATCTAATAGTGCTGTGATTACAGAATCCAAGACGTTCTGGACACACGATCCCTGGGCAATTGCACGAGAAAATTCAAATTAAAAATTTACAGTTCAAAGCCGAATTAAGGCAGAGTAGGACGGAAATAAAAATACCCGAATGAAATTGTTGGCACCGACAAAGTACTGATCGACAGTCTTCAACCAGCCAACATCGTCGTGAGAGTGAGGGACCAAGTGCACGTTGATCTTATCCGGTACGATTCCGGAGGTAGTGCTGTATGCAATGTATTTAGGTTCCACGCTAGTCAACCATAGTCCGGCATATATACCGGCGACGGTGAGGAAGAGCTTCTCAATTTGCATTGAATTAGATCAGCTCAGAGAGGGAAAAGGATCGATGACGAGAACGTCTGGATTTCGGTTTGTTCCGCGTGCATCAGCTGCAGGAGGATTGAGAAGCTGGAAGTAAGCAGAAGGGCCCCTGCTGCTCATTTTGCAATGAAAATACCTTTTTTTTTTTTTTTTTTTGACATTGGGATATAGGAAAAGGGAGGGGAATATTGGGGAGGCCTGTGTAATTCGAAGTGAGGACCTTTTGCTTGGAAAGAAATTTCATGTAACATTTATTCAAATCACTTGAAATAAAAAATACTTAAAAGTAGTATATGTAGATCTCGCGTTGTGCTATGTTCCAAACTGAGGTGATTTGATTCCCTTATATGTGAGATATTTCTATATTTTACTATAATATGTATTCTCACAATATCAGGGTTTGCATTGTTGATCAATAGGATAAATATCTATACGCGTTTATACTGTTATAATGTAAATTTGAATTGAGGATGAGCAGTCACTCTACGGCCAATCATATAATATATAATATCCACTACATATTAAAAGTGTGAGTTTCAATGCCACTGTTCATCCCAATTGTCTAATACGATGCCGTTTCCGTCTTTTCCTTTGTTTTTCATTTTCAAATCTGCAGAAGCTTTTCAACAAATAAGAGACACCACACTTAAGGTTCCAAAGAACATTGCATACTAATATTTAAGGTGTATTTGAGGAATTAGGTTTCTGCGTTTTTGCTTTACCCAAGTTGCTGCAATAGTGGGATTTTTGTTTTTCTTTAATGTGTTCAGAATGTTTACCTACTGAATAATGAATGGAGGTCAACCTAAGAATTACACTTCTTGTTAAATACATTTTAATGAAGGAATACATTTTAAATTTTAAAATAGTGTTTACTTATCTATACTTGTCAAGTATAATACAATTGCAATTACATTTACTTTACGTCCATTATTGTTGAAATTAAAAACCATTGATGAAAATTACTTTACTTATTTAGCGGTTATATATGGTGAATTGCATCTCAAGATAAGTTTGAGATAGATTACATAATCAAGGTGTGCATATATCTTAATTGGCATTTGTGGTTTATGTCATTAAGACTTTTTATGAATGTGTTTTATGTCCCAAAAACCAACTAAATTGAAAATTATATTCAAATATTTGAGGTTGTAAAGAAGATATCAATAGTTTGTAAATAAGATTTGAGTTTGTAAATAAGATTTATTCGAACGGGTAAATAAGAGTTCTTACTAGGCATTTGTGGTTTACTTGATTAAAAGTCATTCTATACTCATCTCTTTATGTCTCTCTCTAGTAATGTTTCTGAATATCTTCATGTTCCATGTGCCAAAGGATATCAAATTCCTGCGGAGAAAGCTAGGATCTTTAGAAGAATTGAATTCTTACTATCATCATTTCACATTTACATTTGACTGAATCTTTCTGTAGGCAACACTTTCTGGAAACCAAACTGAAGCGGCAATGGAGCTGGGACATGAAGTAAGTTGATTTAAGTCTTTGTTTTTTTGTCTTGATGGTAAATCTTGTCCAATTTCAACACATTCCTGAAGTTATGATATTTTCTTTCTGATGGCTTTAACATCTATCCACTTGTTAGTTTTACTTTATTTTGTCATATTTTCTCATCTAACCACTAACTTCTATCTTTGCTTCATTTAGGTCTTTAACTTCATGCATTACTTCATTGAAACTATTAACTTATAATATAATTCCATATAAAACTCAAACTTATTTAATTGTTTAAATACTAGCCCCCAAAAATTTAAATTAATCCATCTTAGTCTAAATTTGACTTTAACTTAACTAGCACACCTTTGACTTTGACGGGTAAAGATTGAAGTTTGAAAATAGCAAGGCAGGTCGTCAAAAACTTACCCCCTTCAAAAGAATTTCGTCCTCGAAATTCAACAACCTAAGGTCTGAAAAATGAAATTACTAAGATTGCATTTGACCTACACTCACGCGTATAGTTCTTCTATAATATGTGATCCCCAAATGACTTACTAGCAAATTTGTCATGTTATTCAACATTTATGTTTTACTAACACAAGTCTTTGATTCGTCATTTTCTAAATTTCATTTGTGACTTACAAAATTCATTAACTTAATAACTTCACTCATATACATTAATACTCAACTTCTTTTCATTTGAAATCCTTTCGCTACATGTACTTTCCCCGCTGCCATATTCTTCATAATCATTTCAATTCTTAGTTAATCTTGCAATGAATCATAATATCACGTCTCTAAAATCCTTACGAGACTTAACAATGAAATTTTTAACCATAGTCATATTCTTCTAGCTCACTATTTCCCTCTACTTTCATATAATACTCATGTTTAATCCATTCAATTCATAGATATAAGTTGTCCACTTTGTAGTCACCTATAATATCCCTTCATCTCGTAAACTATTGTTATATTATATTTCCAAAATCTCAGTTGCAAATGTGACTCAAAATCAGTCATCATTTAACTTTCTTAATTCATATTTATACCATGGTTCCAATTATTTACAAACATTGACTTCATGTCCACTTGTTACATGTTTGCAAGTAATTCTAGTAGGAAGACTCTCGCAAATTCTCATAGTTCTAAGCTTCTAAATCCTTTCATGATCAATGATAAGAATTAATAGGAATCGATGAAGGATTAAAGTAAGAACCCGTTTGGTTTGATTTATAAACTCAATTTATAAAAGGAATTTATAAAGAGTGAAAATGAGTGGTGGAGATTTAATTAAAATTTAAAATGTGTGGTGATTGTTGAGTAGTTGTCAAATCAATGGTAGGTGAATTTATAAATGAAAAAAAATAAATAATACCAAACAAGTCCTAATTTGGAATGCTTTAACTTTTAAATCCTTTACCAAAATTTTGTGAAGAAGGCATTAGCTAAAACCAGAACAACTAGGCACTTCCATGAGACTTGATAGAAGAACATTATTAGTAAGTTTCTATACTCACTTGAAGGCTTAGGGCCACAAGCAATTGAAAATAATAAATAAATGCACTAAATGATGATGGCAACTTTGGGCAGGTTTAAAGGGAAGAGAACTGTTATATGGGAGGATCCAATGAAATAAACAACTCATGTAAGCAACAAGTGGTGGGGAAAGAAACTGAAAATGTGATATAAGTGATCATTTTCCGCTCATGTTACAAGTTGAGATCTAGTCTATATGATGACATGTATATAAATCGATAGTATTACTGTAGAAGAATTTTGAACACACTGGAAATTAAATATCTTGTTTCAAGATGTTTTGGCTACAAGGTGTGAAAACTGGGAACCTTCTTCAATTATATACTAATTGAAACTGGGAAAGGATCAGACCAATTCTACCCTTTGGGCAGTTTGTGTAGAAACTTTTAATTCACAGTTCATACAAAGAATCAAGGACATTAGTAATGAATGGGTGCATCAAATTGTATAATTGGAGCTTCTATATAAGATAATGTAAATGAACTGGTGTTGAAGAAAGTGTGTCCAAGGAATTGGATAACATATATAGAGCAGTTTAAAATAGGAGAAGACACATGTCATAAACATGTTGCCTGGCTTAATTGAAGCTCCAAGGGACATGTAGAAAATAAAAGATGTCTGGCACTCTTAAGGAATCTTTCAATCATATGGCTTAAACAAATGAAACGATGTTTTATCTACTATTATGTTCTTTCGACCTTTAGGTTCTTCAATTTTGATGTAGTGAATGACTTTGTATTTATACAGCAACTATATTACAATTTCTGGAACTATCATAATCAATTTTATAATTTCAGAGCTTAGGGACTGACTTGCAAGGTCGTAGGAACATGGCAACTTGTAATAATAAATCTGGTAATAATCATAAGTATTCTGATGATAGCAAGGATGAACATCTACACATAGTAGGAGTTGGAGTCACATCACATAATAGAAACTCGAATAGAAATAGTTGCACAACATTTTATTAAATATTGAGGCTAAGAACCTTGTATTGTTGGACATCTAGTACTATAGGATCAAGATTTAGTTATAGAAGGTATCAAAGGCATCCCCAGTTTTCAAGAATGATGTTGGCCACAATCAATTTGAAGCTCAAAATCCATGCAAAGGCCTTTATATAGGAAAAGGATAAGTTAGATGGTTATGGATGACATCATTTTGCAACATGGAGATGGAATAGAAACTGATTTATTTGGGGTTCTAGTGGTCGAAGAAAACCCTTAGGATAGCATTGTAATGGAATACATTTGAGAGGCTTGGAATTGTCTAAAAGGCCTGGATTGGGTTAATCTGAGACAATGACTTGCACCTTTCAATATTTCTTCGAAGCACTAAATAGTCATGAACATAGACTTTACAAAGAATTTGAGAATGGGGATCTACGCTACCAGGAATGGTAAGAACATACATCTATTGGAGTTTTTTCCTTTTACTTCTCGTAGCCATCATCTCCTTGTCTTATTTTTGTTTCTAACCTTTATATAGTTAGGGAATTCAACAAAGTCATTCTAATATTCATTAACAATCAAAAATCCTGTATGAGATTTAGAAATTCATTCCATCTAGCATCCCTTTATACAAAAATGGATAATATAGATCACAGAACTTGTATAAGATCAAGTGAATTAATACATTTAATTAGTACTAACTGCCCGAATTGCATGCTCTTTTCTAAACCGTATTCATCACCTATACTATGCGAACTTTCATTAGTTACATATTATCATAAACTAAATCATACATTTCATCATCTTTCTTATCATTACTTTTATGGGAAGCAACAAAAGTTTGGGGCAACATATCTTATATCTGCGAGCCTTACCACTACATTACATGATTATCTAAATCTATGACATGAGCATGCTAGTATAGTGCAACATAAATACTAAATCTTGCTATGATACCAAACTGACACACCCCACCCCAAGTACCTCTAGCCTGCCTGAAGTGTGACGCGCGCCAACGATAAATTCCAATTAAAAGCTAGAATTTACCGTCAAAGCTCGTAAACGTGCTAATTCTCCTAGAAAAATTTTGGCAATATGTCTCTTAATTTAATAACAAAATCAATCTGTATAACTCCCAACTCCAACACACTAACACCTCAAAATCTAATAATTTCTCATTATAAGTAATACTACCTCATAAATGAAGAATATACTAAACCGAGTATAATTCACATGAGAACACCCAATACATACTAATAAATTTAACCCTATCAGAGCCTATAATTCATAATATCAACAAGCCCATAACAATGTCTATGTAGTGGCTCCAACTCTTGAAATAACAGGCTCGGCTATAATGAATTGTCCAAACTTCAATTACTACCTAGAAGAAAAATCATTTAGGAAAATATATGAGCTAACTAGTCCAGTGAGTAGAGTTTTATAAATAAACATGCTTTGAAAAGTCGAAATATAACTTTTGCAAAATCTCGAATAAAATGTACAAGTCAATTATGGACTTTCATAATTTAAAATATAATTCCAACATAATATCAACATTGATAGAATCATTACATGTTAGAAAACATCATGAACATTCTTTCATCTTATAATAATCATCATAAAAATCCACCCCAAAGTATCCATAGTCTCATGTCATCATGTAACCATATTCATTTTTCGTCATACGCGCGTAGACACCAGGTTGAGTCATAGGTACCTTATGACCCCTTGGCCCTAGGCGGCACAACAACCAGTTTGAGCCATAGTTAGCACATTATGCCCCTTTGCCTGGGCAGCATTTCGTATTAATAGCTTAAGCCATAGGCCCCTTCGCTTGTTGGCGGCATATTCATAACATTGGATATACATTTGGGGGTTTTCATGCATCATACACCACATTTCAATTCGACATTTTCTCTACAAAAAATCGTGGGCATCATTTTTATATAAAACTCCACATAAGCTATTCTAAAGAAATTCCACATAACATTTTTAAAAAATATCAACTTTTAAAATTTCATAGAAATACATTTACCATAAAACATTGCAAGTTCTTGTAAAATCAAAGTATAGTATATTTCATTTAGAAAGAAAATAAGAGGAAAGACTCCACTCACAGGCTAAGTAACCATGTACATGTAGCTCATCTCGTGTTTCCTGTAGTATAACATGAAGTCTCTCAAATTTCAATTCCTTTTCTTATAATAGCTTGTTGTCCAAATAATTTCAATTTTCATAACTTTCGAATCATTCCGTTCATTGACTCCCCTTTCTCCATTTACTTATTTCACGTCCTAACTTACTTAGTTGTTCACAATATAATACATCAATCCATTATATTAACACATATTTACTCTTTTAAGTCATACCCCATTTCTTTCCTTTAAATTCATGCCAATTCCATAATTTCTTTAACTAATTAAAGCTGCAATTGTTGTTGATGTCAATTATTCTCACAATCACCACATGATCACATCTTTAAAATATCAATAATACTTAATACCTTCCATTTTAACAATAGTTATTGCCATTTATATCATAGTTCCAAATAATGTGTAAGATGTTCTCTTGGCATTTATACTCAATACTTTATAATAGCTCAACAAATTCTCCTTTTTACTTAAAATTAGATATTGAATCCATATCTTTCTAAGGCCCCATTCTTTAAAGTCACTAATCATACTAGTTTATTCCTATCTTTGTATAGTTCAACTAAATCTCTAACAGTCATCTTAATATTCAAATCTTCTATCATAAATAAGGATAAAGTGGGCTACATACAGTTAATTAATTCTTTTTTGGTTACAAGTCCTATATTCCTTTAAATTTTCAATAATTCTTCATTCTTCAAATAAATATATGTTTGTCCACTTCATATAGTCATTCCGGCGACTTTACTCCAGCTTAGAATTTGCAATAGACCACATATTAAAATCTTAAATTTCCACTAAACATAACACCACTAACTCTTCAATTTTAAACACTAATTCTGTAACATCCCGGAAATTTCTACAAACAACATAATTGTTGTTTTGGAAGAATAACTCGAATATCATTGCAAGATTTCTTGAATTTCATTAGGAAATTAAAAGATTGTTACTCAATTAACGCTAAAGAAAGAATTTAGTTCTTAATTGACATAAACCAAAGTGTAGTGACTTAATTGATATAAACTAAAGAACGGTGACTTAATTGAAAGATGAGACAAAGTAGAGGGACTTCTCAATCAGTTTGACGCCAAATGTACGGTATATGTTGCGCCAATTGTCGCCTTATGATTGACAGAACTCAAATTTCAATTAAAAACAATATAATCCTAACTATTATATATAAGCCAATTGAGTCCTCAAACCTTCTAAGCTGTCCCAACACCCCAAAACTCTCATCTCTCCCACCAAATTCGTCCAAAGCCATTGGAGCAGGGAAATCAACCCTAAAAACCCATCATAATACCTACCTATCTTTTGAAAAGGGTCTCTTACCCTATATAAAAGGATTATAGCTTAAAAAAATAGCTTAAATGAGGAATATCAAGGCTTTAATGACACTTTTCTACTTGGGGTTATTCGAGGAATCTTTAAGGAGAGTAATATGTGCCTTGACTATCCCCCTTTTTGAAACTCGTGCCTACCTTAATTCTCTCTGATATTCGATAATACGTAATTGCTTCCGATGCTTCTATTGTATTGCTTTGACATTTGATATCTAAGTGTCCACACTTGTTATTGGATAAACCATTGCTATTGATCGTGGGCCTCGCTAGTGGTGCTATCTACCCGTATCTGAACTCTTCCGATCTCTTTGGCCTTACTGTGTGGTCTTGGCTATTTGTACATCTGTGCCGTATGGCTTTCGGGTAAAGGCTAAACTAGTGATGTACCTGAGTATTTGTATCTTTGTTATCTGTTGATCTTCCTTGTATTATTTTCCATTATGAGCTAATGTATGTTGTTATTCACTGAGTACTCTATACTCACCCCCTATCTTCTACAATCCTGTAGGTATGAAATTTAGAGCTTTGTGTCCGGATCATCCCAAAGGTAGAGGAGACACATGTACGTGATCGAGATTTCGGCGCGTGGCCGAGGTTTCGTTGTAGTTAGCCCACAATACATTTAATTATCAGAGTGTGCAACGAAAGCGTCAACACTTTTGAATTGTAATGGTAAAGTATCCCCCTCGATTCTAAATCGCGATATATATTTAAATGCTTCCGCTATTGTTAAAATGGAGGGCGTAACAAATTCTTAGCCTTTAAACAAAAATTCCACAGTTTCTATTAAACATGAAATTTTCCATTCCTTGCGTTTATTCCCAAGTTCACTAAATTTTCATTTACCATTATATCGCTCCGTAAATTCATAACACCAATTTCTATAAAAATTTCAATTTTATACTAGCCAACTATAATTTCTTGTCCTAACATCATGAACCTCAAATTTCATAACACATTATTGATTTCATGCTGTTAAAATGTGTATTAAACAAAATTACAACCTAGTATTGCATATTCATAAAAATTCCATAAACTCTAAACAAAATTTCCATATTAAACTTACATAAATCAAAACTTAAAGACAAGTAGCACTTGTGTTTGATTCTTGTACTCTCCTTCTTCTTCCCAAGATTCTTCAGATTTTTATTTCTTTTTTTTTTTTTAAATTTCTCTCGCAAGAATCGGCCGTACACTTTCTGGTTCCTTTGCATTCTTTTGCTTTCTCTTTTTTTGCTATATATATATACACACACACACACACACCCCAAATTTCTTATGTCTTCTATATATAATCTAAAATTCCTATTCCTTAGCTTATAGAAAACAACTTACGCCATAAAAAAACAAATTATGCCATGGTTTTAGTATTAATCTCACAAGAGATTTCATAAACCTTAAATGAAAATTACATCTCAAGCTTATGCAAATTGAAGCTTAAAACAAACAATACTTGTTGGAATTCTTGTGTTGTCCTTCTTCTTGTCCCAAGTTTCTTCCATTTCCCATTTTTTTGCTTGATCCCTCATCTCCCGAATCCTCTCGGTTCTCTCTCTCTCTCTCTCTCTCTGTGTGTATTTCTCTCGGTTCCATCCAAGACAACTATATATTTTTACTTTATTTTGTCATATTTGCTCATCTAACCTGTAACTTCTAGCTTTGCTTCATTTAGGTGCTTAACTTCATACATTCCTTCATTTAAACTACCAACTTATAATATAATTTTATATAAAACTCAAACTTATTTAATTGCTTAAATGGTAGCCCCAAAAATTTAAATTAATACATCTTAGTCCAAATTTGACTTTGACTTAACTAGCATACATTTGACTTTGACGAGTAAATGTTGAACTTTGAAAATAGCAAGGCGGGTCGTCACAGTT
>CAVNYN010098265.1:1002-15827 GCA_963692815.1 Nyctanthes arbor-tristis
GCCCCCCCCCCCCCCCCGCATATATGGTTCTGGCTATTTTAGTCTCCATATTAATATTTTGTTGATTTTGCATTGATTAGATCAGTTCTTTTGCTCCTGGAACGGCCGTTATCTATGTTGGTTTTCTTAGTGGTTCAATACTTACAGAGTTCTTGCTTTTGTTGCTTCTTCCTTCAGGAATTGCACATTATTTACTTGCTATATCATCATTGTCCTCACTGTACGACTAATACTACAGTTATTAGTACTCCAAATACCATGATTATTATTAATTTTTTTGTATATAATTTTTATTCTGGTCCTTACAGCTAGAGGAGTTCCGCCGTAAGAAGGCAGCAGAGAAGGCTAAGAAAGCTACAGGCACTAGTCAACATGATGTTTCTAGTGGCGTCCTAAATGAGAAGCAACCTTCAGAAACTGAATTTATTCGGCCCACTGATTTTAGTGGAGTGGGTATTTCTAATGTGGCTGATGCAGGGGGTTTAGAATTGTCAACTGTATTACGAAAAATGAGACCGCGGAAACTGATACTGTCCAGAAAAGTGGTTTAACTTCTTCCAGTGATAGACTTGCCAATTCTTCCTTACCATCAAACGATAATGATTTCAACACATCTGTTCTAGGGCAGTCTCATTTAATTGGAGCAGAGTTTAAGGATGAGTCTTCTCACCAATCCAGTGATGATGGGGATCAACGGCCAAATCCCGGTGAGGACCATAACAAGGCTCTTTCACTTGGTTATTTTGGAATCTCTGTTGATCCAGAAACAAATGTTCTGCCTGAAAATTCAGTCAGTACTTTCCTGCAAGACAAGTCCAGATATGATGACCGCATGGCTAGCAGCATGACATCTTCATCTTACCAAGGTAATATTTTTACACCGTCCACTGCAAGTTCTCTTAGAAAACTAGCAGTGAAATTATCTGCTTTATTTTCCCCGTAATGCTCTTACTGTAATGTTGCAGATTCTGTTCATTCTGCTACAAATGATAGAAATTCTGCCTATGGACTTGGGCAAAAGTTTCCTATAATGGGGCAAGACAAGCCTAGTGGCTCTGTGATTCATGGTGATAGCACAAACAACGCACCTTGGGTCGAAAGCCGTGGACATGCTGATTTTAGTTCTGATACTCAAAGCTCATCCAATCATGCACTACAAGCTACACCTGCAACCGGGAGGAGATCTCGTCCTTCTTTCCTTGATTCAATCAACATCTCAAGAGGTCCTTCAACATCCCCTTCTCTCTTTGGATCTTCAAAAACTGACTCATCTACTTCAAAGGTTTATCCTGTGGATTCTTTGGCATCGCCCTTCCCTCGAAGCACCGGTAACTCGGCCACTGCTTCTGGTAACGGGGGTGACTTTTTCAACCATGTCATGGAAAATAGCATGGAGAACAAACATGATTATTATGCACGCGCACAGAATGATGATTTTTCTACCCTGGAACAGGTTTTCTACTGCTGTATTTTCTGTTGCCATAATTTTTCCCTTTTTCTTTCTTTTAGATTATTAATTATGCTTTCCTCTTTAGCTGTAATTTGGTAAAAATGCAGATTTTTTGTTCAGCTCATTGGCTTATAACTAAAATGAAATTGTTGAGATGCTAGATATCAATTGTGTTGTGGTTCTTAACCGGGTTTTACAGATGGCACTTTGTTTCTTTAGAAAGTTATTGCAAATAAATAGCATGATTCCTGGTGTAATCTATTGAATGCTTCTAGACTCCATTTATTATGTTTGGCAGAGGGAGGATAAATAAAATGTCAGATAAAATAGAATTTCAGAATACAAGGCTTTTCATTGTTTTGAATCCATTCATTGGGTAAGGATTTAGCATATTTGTTTGCAAAGTTAATGTACAAGAACTTCCTCATATGCCTTATATTTATTCGCGAAGGAAATAAACAAGAAGTCCTTCATGTGTCTTTTGAATGACTAATTTAATTTCATGATATCTACGAGTACGACTGTGTTGATTTACTGTCAAATAATCTGTTTGGCAACTTGAAAAATCTATTTCTTTTATTTCCTCTTGGCAGGGTGAATGTTGAGTACTGACTGTTCTGTTTGTTGCTAAGATTGACAAGAAGTAGTTTATACATTTGGATCAAAATAACTCAGTACTATATGTGAAAGCTGTTAACATGCTGCTTTCTGATGTTGTTGGACACTTGGTGCTAAAAATATCTTGGTAGATGTTCTTTGGCTTTTCCTGTTTGTTCAAACATGGGCAAAATTACTTGAAATAGTCCATTTGCTTAGTTCCCAATCCAAAATATAATTCCCATTTTGTATCACATGAATTGGAATCTATATTAGATGATCTTTTATCCTTAGACTGAAAGAAAAAGTCTACAGTGTGTTTAGCAATGCCATAAAATTCCGATCTCCTCCCACAAAGATAGTCCACTATTCCATTTTCGTCCGTCCCAAAAAGATAGTCCACTTACCATATTTTAATGTTTCATTTCTATATGTGCCCCTAATTAATTATTGTTATTCAACTACCTATACATTGAAAATATTTTTAACAATTAACGAGACAAGGGTATATGTGGAAAAATATGGTAAAATTAAATGTTCTAGCCACTTACCAACTAATCCTTAATCTACGTAAAAATACCTACCGGACTATCTTTGTGGGACGGAGGTAGTATTAAGATAAGATGTGATTCACATACTAGAATGGTGAATTTACATTTAGAATTTCTGGGGGGTTCCAGCCAATTTCTGTGAATTTTATTTTCCCAAATTTTGCTGGGGTAAAATAGTATTGATTTTAATGGTGTGTTGGTTGGATTTGAGTCTGATTACTCGAAATGGGGATTTGAAAAGTGGACAATGCTTTTAAGATAGACTATGGAAATGATTTTGTTCTCCTTGTTGCAGCACATTGAAGATTTAACACAAGAGAAATTTGCTTTGCAACGAGCTCTGGAAGCGTCGCGTACTTTAGCTGAGTCTTTGGCTGCTGAAAATTCGACTCTGACAGAGAACTATAATCAACAGGTAGATTTTCCCATATCAGGTGTTCTGCAGTTTCTTGGTTAATGACCAGTCACTTAGCTAGTCTTAAATGCATCTACATCTATCATGGTTCCTGGACTTTAACGAGATGACGTTAAATCTGAATTGAAAGTTGCAAGAGCATATTATTGGAAATTTTTGGAGAATACTGATGTTAAGTGTTCAATATTGTTATTTTGTACTGAAGTTTTCAATATTATATTTGAGAATTGTTGATGTCAAGTTTGGAGTCTAACAAGCATGTCTATGGGCATCAACTGCTTTCATTGTCTCCTTTTTTTCCCTTTTTTTTGGTTTAGACCTGGCTGACCATTTCTTTCTTTCTGTCGTTTTCTTTTCCTATTTCTTTAAATATGCATGCATCTTTCCTTCTTTTGATGGCTCAATGGCTTTTTAATAGTTAAATTTCATTTTTCTTTAGGGGGGCATTGTCAACCAGTTAAAGTTTGACTTGGAAACGTTACAAGCAGAAATCAAAGCTCAATTGGTTAGTGTTCATCGCTTAGACTTGCTATAATTGTCTTTTTGTACTGGCCCATCTTTCTTAGTTGTGTTATCCATTGCCTTACTGTATTTTGTCCTTTTACAGGCATATTGTGATTGCTGTATTTGCTAAAAATTTATTGCTTGTTCAATTATCACAATGAACAATATGTTTCTATTCAGATTCAATGTGATGCCGAACATAATTGGAATCCTAAACTAAAAAGAAATAACAAATCATAAACTAAAGAGGAATAGTAATAATAAAATCCTAATCTAACTAATTTTATATCTTCTAGAATATACATTTCCTTTCCATCTTGCATCACTACGATTTCTTTTTTTTTTTTTTTCTGGCCGAAATTAAAATCGAAAATGACATATTGTCTGCTGTGTAGTTTGCTTTGCTTTGCTTAATGTGATGCCAGAAGTTTTTGCAATAGCATGGTCAAGCACCCTCCCCAGCATTCTAGCCCCACAAATTTTGGTTGTGTTAACATGTATTCTGTAACATCTGCAGACAGAACTTGAGGCTGTGAAAATTGAATACACTAATGTCCAGCTGGAATGTAATGCGGCTGATGAGCGGGCAAAGCTGTTGGCGTCTGAAGTTATTGGTTTGGAAGAGAAGGTATTTCATAACCCATAGTGCCGTGTTAATAAATGGGGTCAAATTGTACGGGGGAGAATGCTGAAAGTTATTTGTTCATTAATGAGTTGTCAATCCGATTGAGGAAGTTTCAGGGTAGACTGTAAATTAAATTTTTTATCATCTGTCTTCCAAGTTGTGCGGCCAGAGTTTTACATCGAATGTGTGCATGTTTATGTGTTATGCTTGTATGTTTTTAAGTTGGCTTATGGGGTATTGATCTCGTCAATTCATTTCTACCAAGAAAATTCTTGTTCTTACTAGCAAACTGGAGGCTGAGATCACTATAATCAATTGTGTTTATGCTTAAAATAAGCCCTCTTTCCGTGCTTAAATATTAAGCAATATGGCGAGCATTATATAACATAATATCTACCTGCTATTGGAAAGTCATATATGTGCTTTATAGCACTAGTTTGCAGGGCACAACTACATAAGAGCTTGTTTTTTGGAGTTTTATCAAAATAAAAAATTTATCAGATCAATATCAACCACATATTCTCTGCAAATTTTTTTTTCTCACATCCAATAATCTTTACATCCCCACCACACATTCTCCTATAAATCTAATTCTCCTTTACCATAAAGCTCCCAGGAACAAGCTCTAGAATGGTATTCATTGCCCTTAAATATGATGCAATCACCATAATTTGCATAAGTTGCATGTAAAATTCATCTGGAATTGCTGGAGTGATCCTTCTTTTGAGTTGACCACCAATCAAGTACCCGATGCCAGATGCACTTCCAATGTATATTTTCCTTTGTGTTGGGGGTGGTAAGTTCTGATCAAACTTCTTAATCTGCTTACTGAGCGGCTTCCTGCTGGTTAACTGTTGGAGCGCAAGATTTTTACCTTATTTATTTATTTTTTGAAGAATATAGTTGCTTCCTGTTGCTGAAAATGAGCCATGAGCAAAATTTACTTATGATGTATGAGAGTTGATTGGTATTCTGATAACTTTATGTAAGAAATTAGTATTGGCATTGGGCTCAAATTAGTATTGGCATTGGGCTCTTTGTAATTTTTTGAAAAATATTTGATAGAAATAAAGTTGTGATGCAATTTACGTTTAGAAAACCTTTCAGATGCTTGGCCTTAGTTAACTGTATGAGAAATTTCTTTTTTTCATTTTTTTTTTTTGTGGGGTGGGGGGAGGGTGGTTATTTATCCAGTTTGGGTGCGTATCTTCCCTTCTTTCCTCGTATGTATTTTGTGCATTCATCTTTTTGTAGGCATTGCGTCTGAGGTCTAATGAGCTAAAATTAGAGAGACAATTGGAGGACTCACAAGCTGAAATTTCTTCTTACAGGTTTGCATGTTTATTGCTGAAAGATATTGACAATAATTTTTCCCTTTATTAAGAAAGATTGTGTGGTTTATCTTCCTTTTGGCTCTTTCTTTTAGTCAATATCATTTCTGGGAATGAGTTATGCAGTGACTAAAAAATATTCGAGTAGAAAAAGAAGTTTCCTTTTCGCCTCAAGTAGTCTTTATTTGCTGCATTATTTATTTTGAGCCAAACTTTCTTTGAGTTAGATTTGCTATGTGATGATATATATTTTCATCGCTGCTCACAGGAAGAAAATGTCAAGCCTTCAAAAAGATCGCCAAGAGCTGCAATCTACCATTGACGCTTTACAAGAAGGTAAATCCTTATAGGGCCTCTACAGCATTGCTTCATTCATGATGAATTTATCTTGGAAATGACCTGGGAGATGCCTACTTAGCTACTTAGGAAAAATTATGCAAATATCGTAAATCCTGTCCTATAACTGCTTATTTTGTTAGAATTCCTAAGATTCTTAGTAGGCCATGCCGAAAATTGTGATTTTAAAATATCAAATCTCATCCAATAGCATTTTAAAAATTGATATCCTGCTTTACAGTTATCTAATGTACTAACTACATGTCCAGAGAGATAATAGTGTAGAAAGTTTTCTGGGAAGAAGACTCTCTTTAGGATATCGGGTTGGTAATCCTCTTGAGTCAGGGGTAGCAAAGACTGTCTTCGAGAATGTGGCTTTATCATAGATTACCATTTACATATAATGATACTGAGACAGTGTATCAGCTTCATAATTTCTGTAATTATCTAGAGACATTTAAGTTATCAGCCTGGTTGAGGAGAATCTTCAAATAATTAGATTTTCCGACTTGTTTCCTATTAAGTTTGCCCGATCATTGTAATTTTCTAAAACAGATGAAAGCACAATTTTGTTGTGAGTTTGTTTGATTTCCTGACTGGATAGCTTTCTTTTAAACAATTCGTCACATTTTTTACCACTACTAGGTGCTTCAGTTACATTCTACAACATCCTTTTTTTACTCAGGTACATTCTTTGTTGATCTGCCATTCTAAAAAAAAAAAAAAAAAAGAAAAGGTCTAGGAAAGTCTGAAAGATGAATACTAACATACTCTCTCTTCCCTCCCTTAAAAATGAAAAAATAAGAAATTTAGGAAAGTTACTTCGATAGATTCAAATTTTCACTTTATGTGATTGATTAGAGAATTTCTGCACCTTAGTCATTTCAAAATTGCGTGTCATCCTCATTTATCTTGATAGTTTAGCCCTAGGGGACCTTTTTGAGTTATCCAAACACGTATGATAGGCTGTCCCCTGTTATCTAGTTTGTTATTATTACTGGTTTAGTACTGGATGCAACTGTCTTGAGGCATAAGTAACATATATAGATGTGTTTATAGTTCTAGCATTGCATGGGTATTTTAATTCTCTTGTAATTCATATGCGTTGGGTTTGCGTTTCATTTTTTTCTTTCCTCTTCCACAGAGAAGAAGCTTTTACAGTCCAAATTAAGGAAAGCTTCTGCCGGTGGGAAATCTGTGGACACTAAAAAGAGTTCATCTAACGCAAAAGATGCGTCAACTTCAACTGAGGATCTGGGTATGCAATATTAAACATTCATCTCATGATAACATGTTATTATGTGATTTAAGTTCATACATCTTCTATTGACAATCATTTGTTGCAATTAAATCCGATGCATACAAAAGTACTTAATTTTACACTATTACTTCTTTTCTGTTTAATGCTTTTTCCTCTCTCTCTCTCTCTCTCTCTCTCTCTGTGGGGGTGGGGGGTGGTGGTGGTGGTTTGGAATAACAGCTCAATTTTTCATTCAACCTAAAACCTAATGGCCTATTTTATCTTTTGTTATGGTTTAGATGGTTCTTTATTCATTTCTTCGCACAGAAAAAGCCCTCTTTGGGTCCTACCTAGTTTCATTCCCATGGTTGTAACTTCAGTTAATATTATGGATCAGGCCATGACAGAGACGGTGGAGCTAATATAGAAGCCTCGGAAAATTTGGGTGCTACTTCACTTCGAGAAGATGGCCCCAGTTCTCAATTTCCACATGAAAATATACCATTCAGCATTGATGGTCTATCTTTGAGTGTTCCTTCTGACCAGATGAGGACTATTCAGAACATCAACACGCTGATTGCCGAGGTAGCTTATGTAACTTTGAATTATGGAACTGATTGTTCCCTCTTTGTTCAGTTTATCTTTTCCTCTCTGCTTGTTATTTTTTTCCATCATTTAAGAAACAAAATTTACCAAAGAAATTCATTACTGCAGTTGACATTGGAGAAAGATCAGATGACCCAAGCATTGTTAGCAGAATCAACCGAGAACTCTAAACTTACGGTATCTCCACCTTTGATGATATTTATTGTGAAATATTCCTCTTATAGGGTTAGAGCTTTTTGTGATAGTCTATAAATTGTTTAAATTATTATAAATATATATAAACGAGTGTTGGATATGTGGGCTTACCAAATGTTAGGTGTGGATAAAAAGTACGTTTGACCAACTTTATTTATAAATTTACCCTCGAAACATGTTCCATCTCTACCATGCTGGGATAGGAGATTTTGGTTTTTGGTACAAGTCACCTCATGGGAAGCTAAGCAATTCTTTGGTTCAATTGTATCTATGGTCATTTAGTTTCTTGTATTCACACATGTTCATGTTTTATTGGTATGTAGTAAAAGCATATTATATGACTAACCGTTTAGTTTGGCTTTCACCTGTCATGCAAAATGGATTCCTATAAAATGAAGTGCGCCATCTGAGAAATGAATGAGCACTAATTTGTGTTTTATGCTAAAAGGATTGCATTCATAGACCGACTGCAATTTAAAAATCCAATTTTGGACTAGTTCTTTTTAGTGTTGGCTCAGGAAGTTTTGAGGAGGGAAAGAAACAGAAAGGAATATGACATTACCTATTTCATGGGAGTTGGTTTTTTGGGTGAATAGACCATCAGTGAGAAACACAGGAAGAAGGAAAGGGGAGAGAGTTTTCCTGTGAAAAGAAGTCTTGCTATCAGCTTCTTCTTTTTTCCATTTACATGTTGTCTATTTCCCCCCACCTAAAGTTTCCTTGTTTCTCCTTTAATTTTTATGTCCTTACATTTTCTGGTTGAAGGAATTGAACAAGGAATTGACCCGAAAGCTTGAAGCTCAAACACAGAGATTAGAACTATTGACTGCTCGAAGTATGGCAAATGATATTACTCCGGCGAGACAGTCAGATCGTCTCAGCCCACAGGATGAAAGTCCATATGCAGATGAAGGAGATGAGGTAAAGAATCAATTAGCACTGTCTTTCAGACCTTTGCTTGGCTAAGCCTAAAAAGTTTAGTTTCAAGTTCTTTTTTTTATCGAAGTTTACAGGTGACTGAGTTTGCTCTAGAATGGTTATTATTTCTCTTAATTGATTGGTTAAAGTTGGAAATGAAAAGGATACCTATTTTCCCCTTATTTCATCCTGATAGTTAGTCGCAACACTGTTTTCATTGTCTTTTTGATGAAGTTGAAATAACTTTCCCTTTGTATTTATTTATCTCGAACTGAATAGGTGGTGGAAAGGGTATTGGGATGGATCATGAAGCTCTTCCCAGGAGGGCCATCAAAGCGGAGAACCAGCAAGCTGCTTTGATTAATTGGTCGAGGGTTTCTCACCAAAGCCTTCCCAAAGATCTCCTTTCATAACTTGGAAATTTTACGGTGGTAAGATGGAGGCTACAGTTTGTATATTTTGAGTGATCCCTATTGTCCATTCTTTTTCCCAAAGGCAAAAAAAGAAAAAAGCATTGTTTCCTCAAGAAGGCCTTCTCCCTTGAAGATGTGAACGGAAAAGGTTGCAGATTTTGCAATAAAGACAATCCTGCATCGATCATTTTGTAGCTCGTTAAATGTTAGTGGACACTGGTTATCCAAGAACGAGACATGGTAGTATGTTTGTATTAGATTACAATGGTCAGCATGCGCTTAGGTTCATTTTTATTCTTTTCTTTTCTTTTCTTTTTTTTTTTTAAACAAGATTTTTTCCTTTTTTTTTTTTATTGTGAGAATATGGGTGTATTGACCCAACATATAGAAAGCATTGTCTGGTTTGAAAGGTTCATTTAGTGCACGCGTGTTTGTAATTTCTACACCGATGCATTGTTGGCGAGTGCTACGTATCACAAAGTACAGAGGTCGAGTTTGAAATTGTTATTTGTTCATATATTTCTATGAAATTGTTATTTGTTCATATATTTCTATTGATTTACGTAAGAGGCCAAATTATTCATTAACATTCTTAAGATATTTGTGGTGCGGCTTCAATTAATGGACTTTAGAAATCTGAACGAGTATGAATGTCCGTTTTAATAACTCATGGGTAACTGTGGGCGGTGTTCAAAAACCGCTAAGGGGTTTTGTTTCAAATCTTCACATTCTATGCGGCTTACATAGATGTACGCTACGTGAATTTGAAATATACTTGGCGTGTATTGATTTAGGTTACATGATATGAGAGGTTTTATTACAAAATCTTTAAGAACTTTTTGAATATTTTCGGTAAGAGTAATGCTATTTATCTAGACTTAAGATCGGTCTTCAGTTTAATTGATATTCTTACATTGAGAAATATATATAGATGTATAAATATATAGGATCATTGAGTTATTAAACAATTAAAAAAGAAATTACAATTAGACTGAAGAACGGTTTTCAATATAGACAAATAGCCTTATTCTATTGGTAAATATGGATATCATTGGAGAAAGAGTACGTGTTAGTTGTGTGGTGTTGAATCGAAGAAAACAATTATGGCGAATGATGGGAAGTTTTGGTCAAGAATATTTTTGTTTTTTAACTTGAAGAAAAGAAAATTTACTTGCATAAATATCAAGCATAAATTTTCAATAGGTATTGTGTTAATTTTTTGAAATAAGTACCATTTCACATTAAGTGATCTCACACGTAGTGTGTTCTGTTCTACCTAATAATGACATTGTGCTCATATTAAGGAATGATCATGGTGCCCATTTGAAAATTTTAATGAGTATACAAAGCCATGTACCAAATATCACTTAATAATAGTATCAAGTCATGACTCTCCCCGAGTCCCTCTTCTCGGGCTTAAAAGGTTTCGAAGGGGATGAGAAATCGACTGGTGTTAAGGAAACATAACTGTTATGGTGAAAGAAATATGGCTCCAAAGTCTAAAGCTTAACACATAAAAGTGGTAACATATGAAACTTGAAGTATACCACAAATTTCTGCACAAGGACAATGCCTAACTTCCAACAACAGTGAGACACTGTGATTGGATGCAAAACATGTGGGAATGGGCTTTCTCATAGGGAGCACATTTGCTGACCACTCCATGTGTTTCTTCCCTCTCGGCAAATTACTGAGTTCACACAAGAAATTATATTGACGTGACGTTACGTTGAGTCTGAAAATGAAAAGATACGAAACAAAATTTTAGCATATAAGCCTGTCATCGTCATTGGTTGTGCTATAGGAAGTCCTAAAGTAACCAGGAAACGAGCCAAGCAACATATGTTACATGTACTCTTAGTTTGTCAAGAATTCTAGTCAATAAAATCCGGAAACTCCAACCGAATAGGACACGATCGAGTACAACTGTAGCATCCACATTCTTTTTTTGGTAATGTACGACGATGGCCAATCACTGCAAAATTCAAACTTGAAGTACTTCCTAAGAAGCAAGTTGGTGAAGATGAGCTGTGTGTTTTACATCCATCAAGGTTTGAAATTGACTCAAAATTTTAAGTTTTTTCAATTAAGATCTGTGTGTGGTGGTGAAGCCATTCTAAATGGGACCAAAAATAAAGGTTTGAAATTGGATCAACGGCATGGGAACTCATGTGGGCTGTCCATTTCTCTACTTATTTTTCTTTTCAGATTCTAGGCATTGAAATTGATGCTGAATTGGGAAATTCTTGGATCAGATTGACTGATAACTAGAGATTTAATGAGGTTCTTTCATTGAATATAAATTGCACCAGATCTTAGGTATGTTTATAATATCTGGTACAACGGCTATCCTAACTTGGACAGTTTTATGTTGATAGGGGTTGGTTAATATTGTGACAAGTGCGTAGTCTAGAGTTTTTAGGATCGTCGGGGGATTTTCTAGTCATTTTTGGGAAAGAAAAGAAAAATCAAAATGTAGACAGACAAAATACAAGAACATTTGTAGTACCCCGTGTGTGTCGAGTTTGGCACTTCTGAACTAATTGTGACACTACCCTTTACATAAAGGGGGGCGGCAATTAACGAATTAATTGCTTGTGAAGTAGAAAGTTAAAAATCTTATTTAGTACTATGACCGTACTTGTCCTTCAATAAGTAGTACCAAATATACCGTAAATGCTCATCCGTTTCGGGCAGACAGATGGGAGATTTAGAAATAGAGAATGAATGTTATATGTTTTGGCATTGATGCATAAGATTTGTGGATGCAAGGACTTTGGGAGCTTTGGTTGGGAATGAAATGTCTCATCCAATAAATTGTGCTTTGAAACTTAACATGTCTATACAAGGTTGGCGAAAAAGACTTGCCAAATTGGTACCACTTGTGCATGGTAAACTTGAGTCTCTGCTATCATAAGAAAATAATTTAACGATCGATAACATGACGATCGATGTCAAACTTGGGTCGACCCTCGACTCGAAGATGATAGAATGTTTTACCCATTCCTTAATATACTTTGTGGGCTCTAGCCATGTGCTATGCAACGAAGACTCTCTTGAGTTTTTTTTTTTTTTTTTTTAATATATATGTACTTGTTGAACAAAAGCAGAGAAGAGTCGTCATCAGATTGAAAAGAACATGGATGTTGGGAATTTATGGATGCTTGAGTCCATCATATTTTAATGGGGTCTTGGATGGACCAAATTCTTGAGATAAGATCCCATCAATTGCATTAAACACTAGAGTGGACCAAATATGTAGAAGGAAATCGAAGAAGAAAATCCACTTAGGACATTAGTGACATGTTTGATACAATGAACTCAATTCTAAGTTACTTAATAACCGAAGAAAAAGGAGAATATTATGTGTGGATAAGGGTCCAATCAAGCAATAGAACAAGTAAGAAAGAAAGGAGAAAGGATTCTAGGAATGGTGAACTTTATACAAATCTCTAATGATAAGATCGGAAGAGCGTCGTGTAGCCTTTGTACAAAAGTTTATCAAATTTTTGGGTTTCTTATGAAGACGGCTACTCTTTGTCAAGTGTTGTTCAACATCAGTAATAGAAACGGAATTGTCAAAAGGCGTAAACTGTTGGCTACAAATCGAGTAGTTGAAACTTAAAAATACAGCTTGAATCTTCTTCTATGGCACAAGACACTAACAGATTGATTCTTCTGCTTTGTTTCTGCTTTCCAGATTTTGCCAATATCTTGTGCGACTTTAATGGCATCCAAAGAAGCACCAGAGAGACCTCTTCTTGTGAGACCAACTGCATACAGTCCTGCTTTGCCTTTCCATCCATTTGGGAACGGCGATTTTGGAATCCCGTCACTTGTGAAGAACTCGTTTTCCTGCACAGCAGCGTAAATTTGAATCATCTCATCAAAATGAAAGTCATATGTGCCGATGTTTTTATTGAATCATCGTGTCCAAATGCGAAAGTTATGTGCATTCTTAGCAAAAGTCGGATGTACAAACTTTCTTAAACGCTTAAAAACAAGACTTAACTTATGGTTGTGCCGCAAGTTTCAATACTTCACACTTTGTCAGAACTGAGATAACAATCGTAGGGAAAAGGGGAAATATGTTGCTAGAGGATCCCAAAGTATGTAGAAAAGATTGGTCAACCAAACACCCACATATTTCATGAAACCCACCTAACCCAGGCGATATTACAACACAGTATCTATAAGAAAAATCCAGCTTCCTTAACTGTCACATGACTCTAAAAACACATTAGAAGCCAAAAAAAAAAAAAGAGAGAGAGAGAGAGAAAAAGCCAACGCTGGTTGCACATGGCGGAAGATGGTTGGACACACATAAGATTTTACCTTTAACCATGTAGGGACATTGCTACAGTATCCAGTTGCCAGAATAACAGAGTCAGGGGTTGTTTGATACTCTTTTTCATTTCTCTTTATAATCCCACCTACCACTGATTTGACTATTGATTTGATTACTTTTCATCTATAATCACAAATTTCAAACTTATATTAAATCTACACCACTCATTTCACCTCTTTATAATTTCTCTTTATAATTCAATTTGGATAAATAGTTTCAAACAACCCCTCAATTTCAAGAATTTGTCCATTAACAAGCTCAACACTGCCATGAGAAAATTTCTTGATTCCAGGAGCTATTTTGATTTCACCAGATTTGATCTTTTGAAGTGTCCCAATATCCAAAACAGGGGTCTTGCCTTCAGTGTTCTTGAGCTGTAAAGGACCGATTTTTGGCCTTTTAAGCCCATACTTCTCATTGTTTCCAAGAATTAACCTTGCTGCCGCCAGCAGTATTTTGTCCGCTACCCAAATTGGCAGCCATTTCATCATCGAAACTGCTAGCTTGAATGTCGGTTTTCCCAGAATTTCCCTTGGCAATACATGAACCTGTGAGTATTTATGGCAAAAGAAAAATAATCAATCAGACATGCTCAACAGAACAGAGCAGAGATTTCAAGTTTTCTGCCACCGGCTTTTTTGATAAATTGTGCACGTGTCAGGCGTTTGATAATAACTTTGACATGCACGTCAAGGGGCGTGTAACTTGGTAAATTCAAGTTGGGTGGTTAAAAGGACTTACCGTGCCTCGAACTACCATTGATGGCAATGCATTATGATGGCAAAGATCAAGTGAAACTTCCATGCCTGAATTCCCACAGCCAACAACTAATACTTTCTTTCTCCGGTAAGCTTCACCGGATTTATAATCACAAACATGCATGACACTCCCACCAAACTCTTGCAATCCTTCAAATTCCGGCACGACTTTTTCTGCATTTTCTCCGGCTGCCACTACTAGCCACCTGCAAATGTACTCTATGGCATTGGCAACGGTCTTAACACGCCATAACCCACATGTTTCATCATATTTAGCAGACTGAACAGACTCATTAAACCTTGGACTAATCTCAAAATGTTTGGCATAAAATTGGAGGTAGTCGATGAACTGATTCCTTGTTGGGTATTCAGGGAAGTTGTCAGGAAATGGTATGTAGGGAAGTTCACAGAATTGTTTAGGAAGATGGAGTTTTAGTCGATCATAGGTTCGATTCTGCCATAGGGAGGCAATGCAGTTAGCTCTTTCAAGAATGACAAATGGAACTCCCTGTTGTTTAAGGCCAGCACCCACAGCCAA
>CAVNYN010098454.1:571-27492 GCA_963692815.1 Nyctanthes arbor-tristis
TTTTTTTTTTTTTTGTGTGTGTGTTGGGGGGGTGGTATTTGTTTTGGGGGTGGGGGGGATCAATTTTTAGATATTTCTTTTACTTAATGTTGTTTGCTTTTTGAGCAAAAGAAAAAATTGTTTGTATTCTGTAAATTTTTGGAGGATTACTAAAACTGAACCTTCAAAATTTTCATCCTACTTGACCTCTACCGTTCGTTAGCTTGTGTTTATAAATAAATAAATATATAAATAAGCAGTAATATTATTTATCTAGATTGAAGACTATTCTTTAGTGAGTTGACATCTTTTAATTGTGAGATGGTAGATAATCAAAAATACAAGGAAACATTCACCCACTCAATGTCTAAGAAAATGCCAACTTAAGTGGAGACTGACATACTGTTCTCTAGTTTAGATAGAAAGCATTATTTAAATATGCAAAAAATAGCAATGTAATTTATTTTGTGAAGAGTTTAGATGGAATAAACACTTGTTTTATTGGTTTAAACCAAACACCTTTATTGCAATATTGTGCTGAAAAGGTGCACGGTGGAGGTGAATTTGAGAAATACTTTCGAAGTTATATTTTGGAGTTACACTCTATAGAAGAAAAGGTCTTCCTAGCTAGGATGCCTCATGAAAATTGAAACTATTGCGGTGGGATTGTGTAATTCAAAAACTTAGTAAAGTTACAAGATAAACTTTGATTGCTTCGATTTATAGGAAGCCTTTAATTAAAAAAAAAAAATAGATTAAACATGTGTTTAACCCTGAATTAGATAAACAAAATTTTGCTTTTCATATTGTTTATGCTGTATATGGGTTGCAGAACACTGTAGAGAGTCATAGAAGTGCAGAAGATAGTCGTCCATACTCTCAGGCACTAACACCAATGGGTTCACGTCACTGGCGGGATGTCTTGTGGATGTTGGTATTTCTGGCACATTTGATCGTAATGGGTTTGGCTCTTGGGAGTTTTGGACTTAATAGGTTTAGGAAAATTATAGGCTAAATACTGACAGGCATACACTGCGTTTTCTTGAGAATATGGATGGTCTAACTGAAGATTTTCGGCCTCTGTATGCTGTTGCTGGTGGAGCTGGGATACTTCTGGGATGGACTTGGTTGTTATGGTTTGGTTCACATGCAAATCAGGTGATGAAGTTCTCAGTGCACCTCTTGGCTATATATCTTGCTGTTATCAGCGTACTATGTTTTTGGGGAAAGCAGTTATTTTGGGGCTCTGCATTTGGCATTAGTGCTGTATTTCAGTTCTTGTATGTCATATCAGTCATAGACAGGTAAAAACTGTGACCTGCTGTGTATGTTTTGATTTGTGTTTAGAGTTAATGTTGTGCTGTGTTTCAGAATGCTTGAATGCAATGGTATGCTTAAATAATTGACTGATATATAGAGTTCTGTACAGATTGTTGTGCTCTGTAGTTTATGCTTGTATTCTTGGTTTCCTTTACTTCACAATTTAACTAACTTTGAGTTGAATTCTTACTGTTGTCTTTTGAATAAAAGGGGCTACGTCCTGAGGGAACAGAGTATAAAAATTCCCAGCACATGATTTTGTTATTTTTTTAATATTTTCGTAATTTTGTGTAAACAGCTGACGTATGTGAATGGAGTGAGGAGATAGTTGAACATTTCAATATTATATCATGAACTAAATATATATTGTAGTTCTCTTGGTTTTATAATGGATAACTTCTAGACATTGTTTTTATATTATAGTCACATTTCTCAATGGATGATTCCTATGATACACGTCCTGTATATAACAGATCATTTTTCACAAGTCATACTTTTGTACTAATGTACTCTGTCTCTTCACCTGTCTCCCATTTGCGCAATTGCACATACAAACAATTATGTTGTGCGTTGGTTTAAATTTTATCTGACCATTTTTCATTCCATAGACTTCCATTTACCTTGCTGGTATTACAAAGAGCAGTGAAGATGGTTTGGGATCTCCCCGATGTCATGACAGTGCCATGCATTTTTATGCTTGTCATGCTTTTATGGTTAACATTGTGGTCCTTTGGCGTTGCTGGTATCTTGGCTTTAAGCATCAGATATAGTGGGCAGTGGTGGCTTCTTGTGGTGAGCTGGCAAGTTATTGATCATATTTTATTTTCTTTAGGTTGAGTTACAATGTGGATTCTGTAACAAGATTCATCTAGCAACATAAGAAAATGTTGTCACTTGTATGTACAGGTAATGTCTGTGAGCTTGTTTTGGACTGGTGCAGTTCTATGTAATGTTGTCCATGTCATAGTTTCAGGAATGGTGTCTCTGGTTCTTAAGAATGGTGGTCAAGAAGCTTCATTAATGCCACAAAACCACTAAGGAATAACTTCCGCTATGCTGTCACAACTTCTTTTGGCAGCATATGCTATGGATCACTCTTTACAGCGGCCATACGGACACTACGCTGGCAGGTTAGCTGTCCAAAATTCATTGGGTTGTTATAGTAATAATATATTTGTTGGTTATTAATGACATCTTGTCCACATTTGATATTCGCTGCATGACTGACAAATGCTGTGGCTAAAAAATGGATCATGCTTGTTTTACAGATTAGGGGATTCAGGTCAAAAATTGGCAAGAACGAGTGTTTGCTCTGCTGTGTTGACTTTCTGTTTCGTCTAGTAGAGTTTTTAGTTCGTTGGTTCAATAAGTTTGCTTATGTCCAGGTAATTTTTAGATATACAGTGTTCACTTTCCTTATTTATTCTTCCATAGTATTAGGGCATTTATAAGATACAAGATATTCCCTTTCACGACATTGCTTGCCCAGGTTGTGATTGATTGGGAGGTACATTGCCGTGCTTGCTATATGGAAGACCGCGATGCAGTATTGTATTCTTTTGGTTGTTCTAAATGCTATTCATCACCAGTGGTGATTATCACCATCATTAGGTGGCATTAAATAATAAGTTCAATTCAATAAATCTCATGTCCCCACATTTAATCACACTTAACATTTAATGACAACACACTGCAACGTGGGATTGTGATCACCACAGACTTGTGATGAATAGATTTATTCTTCTAAATATTGGCAATAAGATTTAATCTTCTGTTTGTGTTGGAGGGAGTTCTTAATATTTTTGTGAATGTTTCATTTCATTTGGGAAGGGGGAGAAAGAGCAGTTAGATCCTTGATTTATTTCATGAATTGGTACTATATTATTACCATAACCGGCAATATATGTGACACTTTATTGCTTTGTCCTAATCAGATTGCAGCTTATGGAAAAAGCTTCAATCACTCAGCAAAAGATGCTTGGGAGTTGTTCCAATCAACAGGTGTTGAAACACTTGTAGCATAGATTGATATCATTGTAAGCCCTCTACCCTCTTAAGTTTTCATAGATTGCATATCACTGTAAGCCCTCAACTTCTAAACTAGAGCATTTGGGTCCTCTAACTTCTTAAGTGACGAGCATCTGACTTCTAGCATTAGCTTGGTATAGCATAGATATTGGCATACTCAAAACTTAAGTCTTAACAACTATAAAATGCGATTATATCAACTGTCCCTGTCCTTTCTTCAAGTCTTCCCCTACCTCTATATAAAATGCGATTATATTAACTTTCCCTGTCCTTTCTTCAAGTCTTCCCCTACCTCTATCATTGTTTCCTTTGATTTCTCTTCCCGGTCCGGTATAACTTCCCCTTTGTGTAATCCTGTTAATTTTGACGCAGAGTAGTATCTCTTTTGATCAGTGCAATTTATGCTGTAAAAAGGGCAATAAGAGTTTATAGCTTTCCAATTATAATAGTGCTTGTCGGATATATTGCCTTAGATGAAAGATGTTGACTTTAGCTTTGGGAAACTACCAAACAAGCTGGTGGCAACTGAAACCCCCGCCTAATTCAGTTCCGCATATCTGCACGTAGGTTGGGAAGTCCTTTTTTGACTTATTAGTCTCATTTCTTTTGTATTTAGAGGTGATTTTTGCTACCTGCAGGTCGGGCTGGTAACTGCAATCGTTGAAGGTGCAGTGACGTCGATTTATCTCTGTTACGCTCAAGACCCCTCGTTAATATACAGGTGGGATCCAGTCTTCTTTGACCAGATGTCGGAGAAATTACACCAGCGCCTCCAACATAGGAGTGCGCTCAGAAGAGAAGTACCGAGTCATAGAATAGATGACCAAGTACAAGATAGAGCCGTCAATGTTTGAATTTCACTGTGTACAAGATGCAAAAATAACTGTCACTATTAACTGCAATTGGTCCCTATGACTTGAGAAATCCTTGTTTTCTCCCCCGGAAGAAGAATCCCTCTTTTGCACGTTAGTTTGACCGTAAATGTGCTTTGAGAAATATAACATGTTTGGTACATTTCATTAGATTTTACGTGTTGACAGAATCAGCTAGTAAATGGCCGTTAAGCAAAGGGAACTATCAAGTGCTGCCAACTGTAAGGGATCATATCTCAGGGATTATAATAATAATTAGAAGTACAGCAAAATATGGCATGCAAAGTCTTTCTCCAATAATAAAACGAAACATGGAATAAAATAAATTCAAACCACTTAATTCAAAACACTTAATTCCATAATCAAATCAGTTCAAACCATTTTTATTGATAATCATCAAAGTATTTGATCAAGACTACAATACCAATAAATTATGTACAATAAATTCACAGGTAAAAATCAATAATAATTACATAATATCCAAGGATCAATTCATCTTATCTAACCGCCTATGTGTCCTTCCCTTCTCATTCTTCTTCTTCCTTCCTGCAGAGCCATATTGAAATATCAAACTTGTTAATACCAAAAGAAGTAACTACAAGCGATAATCCAATTATTTGGGGGGGAAATTTACATACTCGGCCTGTTTCTTCTTCTCGACTGGACAATTTGAGGTATGAAAACACCAGTTCCATTACCACTTTTCCACAAGTTGAGCACCCAAGCTGGTGCTGCATAATCCTCCTTATTCCCTAACCAGTTATAAAAGCTTCCATGAGGTTTTACATTAGTGGGCACGTCGATTGATCCGTCTTTTCGTGCCTTAGCCACGTGTGGACTGCCTCTGATTTCATGTAACTCTTCATCATCACTATCTTCCTCAGTTAATAGCAGAACTTGCCTTCTAAGCTCATCATAGAATATATCGTCATCGTCTTCTTGTTTTTCGAATTCATGGTACGCGGAAGGATAGTCTGCATATATTTCGTGTTCAAGATTGCTATCGAAATCCATTGAAGGGAAGTTGAAGTGAATTATTGATGATTTTGGTTGGAGAAAGTTTTGGAATTTATATAGTGAAGAGTTGCTTTGGCTAATGGTTGTGGTCAATTTTTCAAAGGGAGTGGAAGAATGGTCTTTTCGGTCGTCTCTGAGTGGATCAAATGCAAAGAAATGTCCCCTTTTTTGGTAATTTATTATACGCGTTTGAAGTGAAGAAAGGTCTCTTTGGAAATTTCCATATCTTTTCTTTCTTTTTTTCCCTTCTTTTTTTCTTTTTGTTAATTTTATATTTGAGGGAACCATATCTTTTCTTTTAGGTCAAAATATTCTTTAAAACTCATTTCATATACTGTGATTTACATTTATAATGGCATTACCAATCATTTTCTCCTATATAGTAGAATAGAAGTAGATGTGAAGGCAATTCGTGACTTTCCGTGGAGACCACATGAATGAATTTATATGTGAGTTCGAGAATTCTAGTGTAGGTTCCAACTTTTGTGAACTAATGTGACCTCCATATCAAAACTATGGCAACTTGACTTGCAAGAACTCATTTGGACAAGTCATTGAGCTGCTCGTTAGAACCAAAAAATTTCTAAAAAACCATATGATAAGCAAGTCATGCTGCAAGCATGAATCACAAAATGGGAGCTCAACCAGCTCGGTCACCATTTTGCTGTAACTACCATTTTCTCTAGAACCCGTTATTAATTACTAATCACCAACGTAAGAAAAGTTTTTCTTCCCTACTCATATAGAAATATTTGTTGTTTTCCTTTCCCTCTCTCTTATCCAATAGTCTCCCTCATTCTCCCTTTATTTTATCTAAAATTGTCTGCATGGATTTAATATTTCCACCTTCAATTTCATCGTAGAGCCGTATTTTATTGCAAAAAATTGACATACTAGCATTGCCTATGGTTACTTGCATAAACTCTTTTATCGTATTTAGTATGTTAACAAAGCATCAAAAATGATTAATGCGTATTGAATTGGTAGCAACTTCTTCAATTTGGCAACTTATTCAATTTAAGTTTATATTTTATAATTTCGAACATTGAGGCTACGGCATCCAGAATCCAGACAAATGCAAAAGATCATTATTTCCCATAACGGCTGATGTATGAGCATATTTTCAACTCAAATATTAGCCTTTGGCCTAATGATCATAACACAAGTCAAGGTTAAGTTTCACCAAGAACAAATATTCTCCCTTTTAACTCCATCCTCTCAACTCTCCAACGACACCGTTCAATATAGGAGCAGTTGCGGAGAAGCAATATCAGCCAAGGAAAAAGTGTCTCAGCAGTAACAGTGTTTTTGTAGTATTGGGACTGTAAATGGTAACACCAGAACTTTTTAACTACATGAAGTAACTAGGAAAAAGGGCATTTAGAACCCTTGAACGAATGACTACTGAATTAAAAGGAAGTATGATCTTAAATAAAATGACAATACCATACTCATCAAGAAAGGGCAGATTTTGTTCCCAGCAACAATGGAAGTAACAAGGAGACAGAAAATTACAGCAGCAGTACAATACATTCAACAACAAAGTGAATTACAATTTTTCCAAAGTTTAACATACAGTAAATGAAGTCGAATAACTTCTTTTATTCAAGCAAATCAAGGCCACGAGACTCAGAAGAGGAAACAAGACTGATAAGAGGAAACATGGCCCCGAGCATCTGAACTACATTCGTCCAACAGCCTTGGCATTGTTGTTTGTTGAATTATCCACCTGTACGTATCATATAGTCTGATAATGCACAATACAAGAATTTACTAATATTTTCCTTTAAGCTATTCTAGCATTGGATTCAGAATTTGTGAGTAAAAGAAATATTATTACCTGTGAAAGCAGCAATTTTGAGCTCCAAGGATCATTGATCTTGATCAGGAGGATAAATCGAAAGCTTAAAATCCACGCTTCTAGTGTTTTGCTGGTCAGCTTCATCTTTCAATTTTTTCTTGTGCTGCTGGATTTTCCGGGCAGAAGCAGCTGCTGATCTGGTGGTACAGTACAAGCCAATTGTCTGGAGGCTTGGAACATCTGCCAGACCAAAAGGGACTTCTTCAAGGTTACTGCAGTGTTTAAGATAAAGACTCCTAAGTCTAGGAAAGTGATGAGTTGAAGCTCTCCAAGAAACCAAATCTGTCCTCCCAATATGCAAGACTTTGAGAGCACGGAAACCTCCATCCTCTGGTTGCCACCAGTCTCCCTTAAATGCATTGTCTTTCAACTTTAGGAACTCGAGGCTTTCCAACATTCCAAGTGTAGCCATGTGCCTCCAGTCAAGCAGGGTGTCTGCCAGTGTGAGTTTCTTTAGTTTTGGTGGAAATTTATACCTTTGGGGAAGGCTATCTAGTTTACCTTCAGAGGGTGGCAGAGGAAATACATCATTCAGTAACTTCAGATTTTCGAGGTAATCCAACTTCCCAAGACTATCAAACATACTAATCGCACCCTTGGTATCCAAAAGTTTAGCTAATCGACCACGAATCCCCAATTTCTTTAAGTTAGGGGCCCTGGCAAAGACATCTTCAGTACAACTTTCAGGTGATATTGTTGAAAGTGTTTTTAGGTTTGCATTTATAAAAGTATCGTCTTTATTTTTTCTTGATTTAGAAAGAGGACCTGGCAAAGATGTTGATGCATTTGTTTTTAGATGCCTCAGTTGAATCATCTTCCATATATCTCCTTTAATTTCAAGGGTACGTGATGATGTCTCAACTATAAGAGTTTGTATGTTCCAAAGGCTAGAAATGGCAGCAGGAAAGATCTTGAAATTTCCGGACAAGACAAGATACCTCAAATGAATGAGTTGAGTCAAATCAGTAGGAAAACGAGTGAAATTAATTGGCTTAGCATCTAAAACTCTAAGCAGTTTGAATGCCCCTGGAATTGAAGAAACATGTTCAGCTTGTAAAACAATCTCTTCTGAGGAGCAGCACAAGAATGATCGAACACGGGGACCATATGGTTTTGAAGAAATATGATCTGTTCAGAACTCGGGAATGGATGCAAAGACGACGGTACGCTTCCAAAGCATGGTTGGAAGATGAATAGGTCACCTTTTCAAACTGTTTAATTTCATGGAAAAAATTTTCACCCGCCGCTTGATTCTTGCAAAACACATGTAACATGTCATGAACGTGACATGTTTTCAATTTTCCATTTGACCTCCGATCTCCAACCATGACTAAATTCCTATTGACAAGATCCTCCAAGTATTCCTCTGCGATATCCTCCAAGCTCATTCCCTCCTTTTGTTGTATGAACCCTTCGGCAATCCATAAGCGAACAAGTCGCCACACTGGGATCCGGAAATCTTCTGGAAACATCCCAAAGTAGAGAAAGCATGCTTTCAAGTGGTAAGGTAAGTGATTAAAACTCAACTTTATAAAATTCTCCATTGTCTTCTCCGGGTCTGCGTTAATATACGCGTCAACACTTTTAGCCACCCTTTCCCACCAATCACTTTCGTAGCCTTTTTCAAGTAAAATTCCCCCAATCACTACTAAAGCGAGTGGTAGTCCCTTACATTCAGTGGCAATACGCATTCCATGTTGTACCAATTCGTCTGGGCATTTCTCTGAGCCTAGTGCCTTTCTCTGGAGTAACTCCCAACTTTCGTTGAGAGTTAGAAAACGCAAATCATGGGGCTCCCTACTAGGGTTGGCATGCTTAGCCACTTTCTTATCACGACTAGTGAGTAAGACTCTGCTATGCTTCTTATTCTTAGGAAAAGCAATTTTAATATCATTCCAGGCCTCTTTAGTCCATACGTCATCCAAGACAATTAAATACTTACCTTTCTCTAGAAATGCACGGAGTTCCTTAGCTAAATTTTCATCAGTCATCTTGTGCATCTCCTCACTAGGCTTAGCAAAATGGCTAAGAATATTAAGGAACACTTCTTTCCTACTGTACTCTTGAGAAACATAAACCCATGCTCGATTATAGAATTCATATTCAATGTTAGGAGCACGATATATCATCTTGGCAAGTGTTGTCTTACCTAAACCAGGCATACCCACGATTGAAATAACTTCTAGTTCCTCCGATCCTCCTGTTAGAAGATTGATCACTTTCTCCGCCTCATCTTGAAAACCCACCACATTTTCTTCTTCTACAACGGGAGGCTGTATTATAGCGAACATGAACCGTATCAGTAACTAATGAACCCAACATTTAATTGAAACTTAAATAAGATGCTCTCAGAAACACTAACAAAATGGGAAAAGGTAAAATCATTATAAGAAGATACATCATCTAAATCCCATTATAGTATCTATTGCTTCTTAACTCTTTGAGAAAAATCAGATTCTTCAAAATCAGACACGCAGATTGCATTGACTTTTGGTCAACTCAATTTTGTAAGTAAAATCTAACAACCAAAACAACTTATAAATTGTCAACTCATAATCTGAGATCCACAGCTTAAAGGAAAATTTTACCTTTTTCTCCTTGGGGCTTCTGGATGCATCCCCATCTTGCAGTGCCTCAAACCCAAATTTCTTGTTTTCATATATTTCCTTCACCCTGCCCCTGATGGCATTAATCCTCTTGGCAATGCTTCGGAGTTTCGCCGGATAATCGAATATATGAAAAGCTCTCTCCAAGTGACTGCGAGATTTATGTACAGCTGCTTTAGCAACAAATGTGTCGATAGCATCCTCTGCTTCATAAACTACATCTCTGATTTGTTTCACCAATTCTTTCAAGTATTCATTAGTGTTTCTCTTTTCTGTAGAGTCCCTGAGAAAGGCTTTGAACAGACTCAGATCGTTGTAGAGATACTCGACTTGATCCTTCACTTCAAGAATCAGATTCGCATTGTAAAGAAGCAATTGCTTGAGATTTTCTAGCAGAAATTCTACCGCAGCATCTGCCATTTTCTGCTTCAGTTGATTGTTGGGTTAAAGGAACATCAACTACATACATATTATTGAAGCTGTATGTATGTATATTATCGTTGAACTTGAGGCTGCTGCAACTAGGAAAAAGCTTGGAGTTTTGAAGGAAGATTTGAGGAACTTGCCTTTGTACCGCGTAGAAAGAAATGGGTGGTCACTTAAGTTATAGAAAAAGTTTGTTTTCATCACTCGACTATAGTTTTGTATGATTTTGGTCATTTAAGTTTTCTAAATAGTCTATAGTCTATTGCTTTTTTTCTTTTTTTATGTTCATCGATTGCTAAGGGCACTTCGAATATTAAAGAGAGAAAACAAAGGAGAGAGTTAAATGGAAAAGGGAGGGGAAATTTGTAAATTAGAGCAACTTTAGCCCCTCATTTGTTCCCCACCCTGACAAAAGATAGTTTTTTTATTTTTTATTTTTTTGCCCTGTTATTATTTGACTTAAGCTCCGTTTAGTTCATGTTATAACAAAAATTTATTATAATTTCATCACATTAAATCACAATTTTTCACTTTTTAACAAAATTTAACCAATCACATTACGACATATGTCACAAAAATTTAAATTTCAAAATATATTATAATATCATTTAATTATAACACAAACCAAACGGACTCTTAGTATGTTTGTTAGAACCCTTGCTAATAATCAATTTTTATTTTAAAATAGAAATAAATTTTAGAAAACAAATGTTGAGAATTCGTATGGTAAATAGATATGCAAATAGATAAACACTTGGTTTGTAGGTTATCCTGCTACACTTCAAGCCATTTCACTAATTTTCAGTGCTTTGTCGCAATTATCTATAAGGATTGGTCTTGATACAATTTCAATGTCGCACGCTATGCGGAATATGGGTGTGATTTTCTCGAACAAAGTTTTTTTTTTTTTTTTGTGGCGATTTATTTTCAAACCAAATACTATTTTGAAATAAAATTATTTTAATAATGGCTAAGTCTAAAATAATGTTTAAATTGCAATTAAAATTTTTAAGAAACTTATGACTAAAATAGTAAAATCGCACCCAAAAAAAAAAAATGTTGCATCCGAGAAAAAAACTACTATTATTATAATAATAACCATAATAATAATTCCTTTAAAATAAAATAATGATAATAATAACAACAATTATTATGTATACAGATAAGATAGTTATTATGTTTATTTGTATATGTGGCAATCAATTAAGTTGGATTTCAAAAGTAGAGGTGATGGTAGATATTGTTTGATGAATGCTACAAATACAAGTAAGTATAATAACTATTTTACTTATAGTCATAATAAAATTCATATATACCTACATGTATACATAATAAAATTCCTCATTATAGCATCAGCAAATTGAGTTGCCACTTGCCAGAAATACCGGGCGAATAGAAAGCAAGTGCTAGGAATCTCACGTCACTTTTTCCTTCTTTTTGCCCCTTACATTTTTCTCCATATTCCCACATTTCGCAAATTTTTTTTTTTTTGACATCATTTCACAAATTTTTTATTGTTGGGAGTTGTAATTATCTCTCTTTTTTAAGTATTTTATTTTTCCGTGTTGTTTCTCTCCAAATTTCTTTCCCTTTTCATTCACTTTAAAATATTGTTATTACTTGTCTCTCCTGAAAAGAATATTACTTGACGATAATGTTCACACATGCATGGACCGCGTCAAGTTGGCCCATAAATTCTTTTTCTTCTTCTTTTCTTTTTTATATTTTTTACACGTTGTTGACCCATAATTTTTTTGTCCTTCGATGTATATTTTTTGTACTTTAATTTTTAATGTTTTGCATGTAGCTACTCGATGAAATAAATTTTACATGGAGTCTATTAGACACTATGTATGATATCTAATAGATTATGTAGTAAGATTTCATTAGACACCATACATGGTGTCTAGAGGCATGACACCTTAACATTACTGTGAATTTACCTAGTCCTTCATTTATTTCTCTGGCGAAATAAGCTCTTTAGTTTGTGTTTGAACTTTGAGGTTTGAACTAGTTTTATTTATATTTATTCTAATATCATTCCAAAAAAAAAAAAAAAAAGAGTCTTCTCTATGGTAACATATATCTCTATGAAAAAAAATTTAGTCTAATGGTTAGCTCAAGGAGGAGATTACTAACAGTTCCATTTTAACCTTGTTTGAAAGAAAAACTTGCCCTTGCCAATGCAAGTCAATAGTAACTAAATAGGATTAATTTCACAAATCATCCCCAGTCTTTATGTTAAGAATCAGAGTCTGCAACCTTTTTGTTTGACCTCTTGAGTCCTCAATCCTTCATAACTTTGCATAATAGATCCTTTTGTGACATTCCATTAACTTTTATTAAAAATGACCACTATACCCTTTAACTGTGTGCTCTTCCGATCTAACATTTAAAAATATTAAAAATAATTAAAAAAAATTTTAAAAAATGGAAAACAACCACTCCACTTGCTACTCTTCTCCTAACCCATGGACAGTCGCTGGAAATAGCCATCAAAATGCTGCCATTTCCAGGGGCAAAAAATAAGGGTGAACCCCTCCCCAATTTTCTATCGGAAATGGCAGTACCTACCTCCCCCCAATTTTGCTGCTTGTTGTGGCAGAAAAATGGAGGGAGATTCACCCCTCCCTCTCCCTCCCATTTGTGTAGCCATGCCACACAAATGTTCCCGAAAATGACAGTAAAAATTACTGTCAGAAATGACATCTTTTTTGACCGTCAGAAATGGCAGATCGGAAGTCATTTTTGGCAGACGTCCTTAGGAGGGGGAGGGTAGGGAGGGGGTGATTGCTTTCCATTTTTTTAATTATTTTTAATATTTTTAAATGTTTTATTTTTAAATTAAAAAGTTAAGGGGTATAACAGTCATTTTAAAGAAAAGTTAATATAGTAGTGACAAAAAAGACTTATCATATAAATTTATAAAAGGTTGGGGCCCAAGAGGTAAAAAATGGTTTGAGACTCTACAGATTCTTAACTCAAAGATTATGAACGATTTTTGAAATTAACCCAATTGAATATGTAAAGCTCGTAATAGGGCACTAGAGTGAGTGAAATTCTATTGATTTCTTTCATTTTATAATAACTTTATTGATCTCTTAATAGAAACAACATTGGTTCTTCTGTAAAGAAACTCCTAGAGCAAAACTATTTTTCTCTCCTAAGTTACAACAAACAAAACAATTGTGCTTTACGCAAACCCTTTACTGACTACTAGTCTACTACTAGACTAGATGGCTTCACTACCTAGCAATATTCAATAAAACCAAAGTTCCCCCTCCCACCACATAAGAAAGAAAAAAACGTTGATATAGAGCACTAAGTTCGGTACTCTTGACCAATTGAGAATTTATACGTGGATATGGGGGTCCCATCTTGTTATTTACTTTAGGGTTAATTTCATATATTGTCCCCAACATTTCGGGTTAGTATTAGCTAGGTCTCTAACCTTTTTTTCAACGTGCTGGTCCTCAACCTTTCATTAAGCTGCATAGAAAGTCTTTTTAACGGTTTCCGTCAACTTTTCCGTTAAATTTTAAACCAAATTATCATTACACCTTTATCTTTTTTAAATAAAAAACAAAAGATTTTAAAATATAAAAAATAATACAAAAACTTAAAAAAAGAATACAAAAAAAGGGGGGGGGTCTGTGAGCTGCCGGACGTCTCCCCCCACAGTTGGCTGCCAAAAATGGGCAGCCATTTCCAGCAACCAACCATGGGGAAACCCCACCCCCCCCCTTTTTCTTTTTTTTTTTTGAATTTTTGTAATTTTTTTATATTTTAAAAGCTTTTGATTTTTATTTTAAAAAGATAAGGGTGTAATGGTAATTTGGTTGAAGATTTAACGGAAAAGTCGACACAAACTGATAAAAGAACATTCTGTGCAACTTAATGAAAGGTTGAAGACTTAGCGCGTTGAAAAAAAGAAAGTTAGGGACCTAGTCCATACTAACCCCAAAGATTGAGAATGATATGTGAAATTAACCGTTTAATTTAAGCCTCAAAACTCTCACATATAACTTTTTAATTAGTCAAGAGTATAGATATCTATCAACACTAGAGTTTTTACCAGTTGTGCCCTAACTCTTGAATGAATTTATTATCATTCACGTAAAGTTGAGTCCGTTGAATTTTTTATCATAAAGAGTATCTCTAATTTCCATGATCCTTTCAACAATAAGACAATAAACTATAGCCATGTGAAGTGAGTACTTTTACAAAACTAGATAAGGCTCATTTACCCTTATTTGTCACAAATCTAACAAAAATTACCTCACACAGTGTGAGACTACTTTTGTTAGATTTATGTCACATCAAAATAGGGCTCTTTATAAAGAAATTTTATCTATCAGCTTAGAAAAATTTATCTGAAGTTACTTTTAAAACGACAACATAGTACCAAAATGTGAAAGTTCTTAGTAATCTTCATTTAATCATAGTATTTGTAAAATCATTTAACATGGGATTCCTAGGCATAGTTGGGACTGTCTGCCGCCAATATCAGCGACTAACTTTTTGCCGTCACTGCTTGTGACAGATATTTTCATTGCTAGAGTTGATAAAACAATTTGTCAGTAAGTAATTCATGCAAATTTGTTTATCCGTTAGATTCTAGCAGTTCAACACATTGAAGAAAATGAAATGCTAGATTTTAGGCTCACAGACAGGGACGCGTTAGGTTCCGGAAATTCACGTGAACATAAACCTGACCTCCAAAACTACAAGTAACACGAAGCAATAATGAAGAGGTACTACCTCCAGTACGTGTAAAAACGAAAAAAAATCATAGAAAGAGGCTAACTCAGGGTAGACCACACTGAAAACTGAATGTAAATATGCTGATTCCAGCCCACTGAAAGCAATGGATCAACAACCAAGTTTTCGTCTCTGTATATGTGAGAGAGAGTATCAGTCTTCTAAAGCTTTCACCCAATTAAGAGTCAAAATGACTTCAAATACGTGGTCCAAATACCAACATCAATATCAATTTTGTTCTTCTTACACTAAACCGGCAGTGAAACACATCCAATTAAATGAAAAACAACACTTCTGAAGCATAAAATAAAATGGACTGAAACAAAACTGTTGTTCTACCCAACAAGCCATGTTTCCATGCATCACAACTCCATTTGCTCGATGTTCTTGGCTTTAACTAGTTAAATTACCTGCATGCACAAATCATGGTAGAATCAGCACTCAGACATATGGAAAGAGTGTAAAATTTGTAAATATTTATCTTCTAGTTGAGTTATCTACCTGCAAATCATAGACTCAATCTCACTCCTTTGTTGCAATTATCCATATGTTAACTACAGTCACATACTGTCATTTATCAGCAGGCAAACAAATAATTCATAATTAAGCCCAAGAATGTAATGAACTAATTTTTAATACAAGTAAGTTAAATTTGACTTACTTGTGACCTTTCACAATGCATCTCCATTTCCGTGATCACCATCTTGCTCTGGTGGATAAATGTTTAGCTTAAATCCACTGCCTTTACTGCTTCGCTGGTCTTTCAAGTTCTTTATGAACAGTTCAATTTTTCTGGCAGATGCTGCTGCTGTTTTGGTAGTATGGAACAAGTCCATCAACTGAAGGCTTGAAATATCCCCAAGGCCCGATGGCACTTCGTAGAGGTTACTGCAGTGTCGAAGGTAAAGACATCTAAGTCTAGGGAAGTGATCAGCCGAAGCACTCCAAGAAACTAGATCTGTCCTTCCGATATGCAAGACTCTGAGAATACGCAAGTGTCCATCCACTGGCTGCCACAATTTTCCCACAAATGCATTCTCTTCCAGCTTGAGGATCTCAAGGTTCTGCAACAGTCCTATTGTAGACATGTGCTCCCAATCAAGTTGAGTGCTTGATAGTGTCAGCTTCTTCAGCTTTGGTGGAAATGTGTACGGGGGAGGTAGGCCATCTAGTTTGACTTCATTAGGGGCCCGAGGAAATGCATCATTCATTAGTTTAAAAATCTCAAGGTTTTGCAACTTCCCCAAATTATCAAACAAGATGGATCCACCTTTGACCTCCGTAAGTTTAGCTAATTGGCCACGGACACCTAATTTCTTTAGGTTAGGAGCCCTAGCAAAGACATCTTGTGTACAACATTCGGGTGACAGCGCAGAAGGAGTTTGCAGGCTTCAATGTAAGATCACATGGTCTTTCTCATCACTTCTCTTTGTTCTAGTAAGTGTGCTTGGCAATCGTATCAAAGATTTCTCCTTGCTTTTTGTCTTGGGCAATTTTGTTGATGCATTTATCTTAACATCCCTCAGTTGAATCATCTTCCAAATGTCTGCTTTGATTTCGAAGGAGCGTGATGATGTCATGACTATTAGAGTTTGCAGGTTCCACAAGCTGGGTAGACTTTCGGGAAGGATTTGAAATTTACATGAGAAAACAAGATACCTCAAATGAATCAACTGAGTTAGATCATTTGGTATCCTTTTAAAGCGAATGGATTTGCCATCGAACACACGGAGCAACTTAAATGTTCCAGGAAAGGAAGACAAATCTTCTAATGAGACTGTCAAATCTTCAGAGGAGAAATACAATAAAGACCGAACCAGTGGACCAAATTGTCTAGAAGAGATATAGCGTAAAAGACCAGAATGAATGCTAAGGCGACGGAGCTTTTCAAAGTGCAGTCAAAAAGTTGAATTAGTACCTTGGGTGGACTGTTTAATTTCGTAAAAGAAATCTTCTGCTACAGCTTCCTTTCTACAAAACTCGCGTACCATGTCATGAATGTGGCATATTTTAACTTTGCCATTTGTCTTTTGCTCACCCAACATTACTAAATTCCTATTAACGAGATCCTCTAAGTATTCCTCTGTAATATCCTCCAAGTCAAGATTTTCTAGATTTCCCTCTTGTTGTATGAATCCTTCAGCAATCCACAGCCTAACCAATTTGGAGACTGGGATCTGGAAGTCTTCTGGAAAAATCCCAAGATAGAGAAAACACGCTTTCAAGTAGTACGGTAAGTTGTAGAAGCTCAGCGCTATAAATTTATCCATGCGCTTCTCCTTATCAAGGGACAAATATGCATGCACACTTCCAGCAACTTTTTGCCACCAGTAACTTTCCGTACCTTTTTCTAATAGTACTCCTCCAATTATCACTATTGCAAGCGGCAGTCCCTCACATTCTTTGGCTATACTCCTTCCATAATTTTCTAATTCGCTATCCGGGTATTCTTGTGAGCCTAGTGCCTTCCACTTGAGTAATGTCCAACTTTCTTCAGTTGTTAGAAATCTCAAACGATGAGGATCTCTTGTGGGGTTTGCATGCTGAGCCAAACTAAGTATACGACTAGTAAGTAAGATTCTACTACGGTGCTTGTTCTTGGGGAAAGCAACTTGGAGATCTTTCCATGCCTCCTCTTTCCAAACATCATCCACAACAATCAAATACTTCCCTTTCCCCAACAAACTACTAATTTTTTCGGCTAGATTGTCACTTGTCATGTTATTCATGGCATCAGTAACTATGGTAATCTTACTCAGTATAGTGAGAAACACTTCCTTCCTGTTATAATCTTGAGAAACATAAACCGATGCTCGATTATAGAATTCATACTCAGTTTCTAGGATCACGATATATTTTTTTAGCTAGTGTTGTCTTGCCAAGGCCAGCCATACCAACAATTGAGATAACTTCTAGTTCCTTTGGCCCTCCTATCAGAAGGTTGACTATTTCTTCCATCTCATCTTCAAAGCCCACCACATTCTCTTCTTCTACAATGGGAGCCTACGTTATGAAGAATATTGATCAGATCAGAAACTTGAACGTCTGAATCTAAAACTAGAAGTTAGAATACGAAAATTAACTGACTATAGTACTGGTGGCAATTTACCTTCTTCTCTGAGGTGCTTCTTCCATATTTCTGCCCATCTTGCAGATCAGCAAAATTTTTTCCATACATATCCTTCACCCTTTCCCTAATGGACTGAATTTCAGCTGCTACACTTCTAAGATGTAAAACATAATTGGGTATTTTAAAGACTTTCTCCAAGTGATTCCGCGCCTTCTTCACATCTTCATAGGTAACGTATAACTCCAAAGCATCTTCTGCTTTATATGCCACGTCTCTGATTTGCCTTGCCATTTCTTTCGGATATTCACTGGTGTTTTGAACATTTGACCAGTCGATGAGGAAGGCTTTCAACGAAGAGAGCTCATTATCAAGAGAGTCAACGTCATTCTTCACGTTATAAATCAGTTTAGCATTGTAGAGAAGAAGTGGCTTCAGGTTATTTAACAGGAATCCTACAGTAGCATCTGCCATCTCCTATTCAATTGGTTAATTCTTGATTTCAAGAATATATTGTGGATCAATTACAGTGTGAAATGGGAAATATTGAAGAAGAAACTGAGAAAATGAGCTGAACTTGGCATTCTGTAGTCCTACAAAATGAAAAAAAAATACTTTACCAAATGATTGATAATCAATGATTTCTAAAATGTCTGTTCTTAATTAAGAAGTCTCGTTGACTTCCAATTACAATTAGAGATGTTCAATGTTAAAGTAAGCTACTCGAGCATCTCTAATGCAACAAAAAGGTAAAAACATCATATGCAGTGCAACAAAGTCTATTGTTCTTCTGCCTCATAAATAAATTAACACCTCTTACTTGTTTCACCAATTTTTTCAAGACTTCATTTTTGTTTGTCTTTTCTGCAGTCCTTGAGAAAGACTGTAAATAGACTCAGATGGTTGTAGAAATACCTGGTTTGAACCTTTACCTCAAGAATCAGATTTGGGCTGTACAGATGCAGCTGCTTGATGTTCTCTTTTATTATTGCAGAAAACCTATTGCAGCATCTGCATTTTCTACTTCAGTTTATTTTTGGGTTGCAATAAAATAAACTGCATACATTACTGAAGCTATTTGTAGATGGGTAAGGCAGCTGCAATTGGGAAAAATGCTTTGATTGGAGGAAGTTTGGAGGAGCTTGCTTTTGTTACCGCGTAAAAAGAATGTGAGGTCACTCAAGTTTGAGGAAAAGTTTGTTTGCATCTCTGGACTATTGTTTCATATGATTTGGTTGTTTAAGTTTTCTAAAAGGTTAACTTCGTCACTCATTCCATTTACATTAAACTACAGCAATTTTTTTTCTTCAAACTCTAAGGAAATTGAGGCTATTTGATTTTAAAATTTAAACTATAAAATTGAAATATTTTTTATTATTTACTATATATATCCAACATGAAATTAGGGTCACTTAATCTAATAATAATTTGAGATTTTTAATTTATTAATATCAACAACCTGTTCTTTATAGAAAATCAACTCTAAATAAAGCTCCGTAGAAGGAGTTCTAATTTTTATATTACATGGCCTTAATATGATATATCAGAAAAGATAAAAGTTTAGAATCAAATCTCTGCACCAACCAATTAAATAAAATGTGTACATGCAAGGTTTTATTACAAAAAATAAAAAACTAAAAATAAAATTTTTGCTTATAAGTTAAAGTCATTTGATCTAAAAGCATTTTTATATTTATCATGTTTTCAACACAAAACCTCACACGCAAACGGGTTCTTATCCTTTATGTTCTTCCATCAAAACACTAACATTTGTATATTTCATTTAGATTGAGTGGTGTAGAGATTCAAACTCAATAACTTAGGGTGATATTGTAAAGAACAGATCAAACAGGCTCGAAAATGATATGGAGCCGCGTATTGTGTCATTCCTTAGTTGTTTTTTCATCTTTAAAAAGATTAAAGATAGTAGTGACAAGCAGAGATGGGAATAATTTTTGTGTTTACGCAGATACTCACTGACCTGCTAAGACAATTGGTGAAAAGTCATGGGCCCGCGGGGAAAGAGTGTAAAGATTTTGGGACGAATACAGAGCAAGCCAGCAAGGGAGCAACTGCCGGGAAATTAGTGGCAAACGGAAGATAACGCGTCACTTTGACTTGCAACCTTACTGTTCGTCTATTTACTTTACATTGAGTTTCATATAAATGTAATTTATATGCATTTGTATTATTGTAAATTGTACTATACTTTCTTTAAAAAAAAAGTCTATATGTATACCTACATACGATACATGTTTTCCTTGCATATTTTTACCTGTTTTAGAACTTGAACACCTTAGAACATTTCTAGTTTCTATTGAGGGGAAGGGTAAAGTGGAAAAGGAAGGAAAAAAGGCCCCCGGGGGGGTGGGGGAAGGAAAAAACGGGGGCCAAATTGGCTAATTTTTTAAAAAAATTTATGCTACAGAGACCATAATAATTATAAAAAGGTAAGAATTCACTTGTGAATTATGAACCCTTAAGCAGGTTAATTATTTTTTTTTTGCTAATTAGGTGGTCTCCATAATAGAGACCATATGTTTTTATAGAATAATTGCCAAATTTCGTTATTGCATTTGAATTTTCATCTCAAATCCAGTAAAAAAAAGGATTTTACCTCTTCACACTGTTGGCTCATTGTGATAAAAACTCAAATTTTGATTTTTTTCTCCACGCTGGTGTAGCCAAGGGTGCCTTGTTGGCATGGGCCCACCCCAGTTCATGTCAAATTCCATTGGTTAGGTTAATTAAAAAAAAAATTTGCATCAATTTTAAGCAACTAAAGCAAGGATTTTAGGGATAATTAGGACTTTAGGTCTAACATTTACCAGCTCATTACTACTTACTAGAGTCTGCAACACGGACGGACGGAGGGGTTAGGGGTAGCTGGACCGAGCCATGGCCCAGTGCCCTCTCTCCCTGTTTTATTTATTTATTTTTTTTTAAAATAAGAAATCTAAGTTAAATGGAAAAAGAAATCTACAAAGAAAAAAATAGGCACGTCGGCCGGTCAGGGCTTAGATTTGTGGTATTAGCTAACAGTAACCCACCAATTATCACTCCTCAAACTGGACCAAAAATTCCCCCAAAACCGATCCCGAACCCTCACAATATCTCAGCAACAAATGAAGAGAGAAGGCTGAAATTTCACAGAGAAATTTTAGTGGAAGAAAGCTCCGTCAATTTTGGTGGTTGCTAGGAAGAATAAGGCTACTTTCCTTGTAATATAGTCTCATGGGAAAAAAAGAGCAAAGGATATCATCCCAACGGCTCATGCCTTTTCAGGGATTGACAAGAAAGGAAAACAACCAACCAAGAAATAGGAGAAGATATCAATTGTCAATTCAAAAAACAAAGTTGTAACAGCACATTCGGCTATTCGGGTTTATTAGGTAGCACAAAATACCCAACACTAAAAACAGTCAAACATAGTTTCGTAACTTATAATCTGTGAGATAACAGTAGGAGACTCCTGCCCCCAAATTGTTCCTCTTGGAGTTCGACTTCATGCATGTACCACATTAGTTTTATGCACAGCATCAAAGAACAGCTCTGGATGGTTAAATGAGGCTGGCCTGGAAAATTTTTTTAACTAGCTGAAGGATATTACAATGAGGCAAATTTTCCTACAGGATATTCAAAATGAATAAAGGAAAAATTTCACTAACCATTTAGCCTAAAAGGGAACTTACCTATATGTGTTCCTCATAACAAGTCAAGATTAACATATGATATTAGCCACATTCAGAGCAGAAATGGAGACTGCCTCAATTAATAGGAGTAAATGAAAATTTTCTAATACCAGCGGCTGATTTCCTTATGGTACTAGCCGCGTGACGTGGTCTAATGGAAAATCAAAATTTGCTCCCCTATTGACACATGTCTCCTCCGCATTCTGCCAAATCATGAGGCTTGTTTCAAACAGCCCTTAAAAGAGAAGGAGAGTCATCTAAAGCATAGATTAGGCACATAAATAATATGTATAACCAATCTTGTTGAACACATCAACTTTAATTATCAATAATTAGCTTGCCAGAAGATGATCAAGACCTACATGAATCGGTTGATGCAAGCATGAACTAATAAAAATACTTATGTATCTAATAACTATCCATCTCTTGATTTTCGACTTCTAATATAATGTGGAAATTTTCACGTTTTATAAGAGTTGCATTCTTTATTAAGATGTTATGACATATATGTTCCGACATATGTAATATTTATTTAATTCATTAAAGCATTTATAGATTGGTGAACATCCATCGGATTCGATGCTTGCAATTCAAATGTTGTGAACAAAGAAATCTGGTTAAAAGGTTTACTAAATGAACTTGGTTATTTGAATAAAATTGTTGAAATCTGCACCTATAGTCAAAGTGCACAAATCTTAATAAAAATCTAGTCATTTTAATTAAATCTCTTCATTTTGGATTCTAACGTAACATGGAAATTTTCGTGTTTATAAGCGTTGTATTCTTTGTTGAGATGTTATGACATATATGTTCCAACATATATTCATTAATTGATTTCTAGATTAATGAACGCACATCTATTGGATGGGATGCTTGCAACTTCAGCTGCTCTGAACGAAGGAATCTAGTTAAAAGGTTTTATTACAGAATAAACTTGGTTATTTGAATGAAACTGTTGGATTCTGCACCTATAGATATAGTCTTAGTACACTGTATCTTCTATCAATTCATAATAGATCCAAATATATCGATCTTAAGTTTCATTTAATTAGAGAAATAACTATGACGCCTTAAACTATTTGGTTAGGGGCCTAAAGTTAAGGCCTTGAGACGTACAGGTCTCATGTTCGAATCCCTCTAAGTGGGAGTTTCTCTACATTTTATATGTAGCTTGTAGTCCCATATAGGGGTTCGTATTGTTGGTTTCTTGTATATATTTATACGTATTTATATTGTTACAGTGCATATTGTAGTTTCTTGTATATATTTATACACATTTTGAATGCTACGATGCAAATATTGGAATTGTACTTCAAAAGAAATTAGAGAAATAACTGACCAAGTTGTTGGTTAGATCGGAAGAGCACTTATACGCATTTATAGTGCTACAACGCATATTGTGGTTTCTCGTATATATTTATATGCATTTTTAATACTACAATACATATTGTAATTGTACTTTAAAAGAAATTAGAAAAATAACTGACCAAGATGTTAAACTGGCGAAGATTCCCAAACACACAATCCAACTGAGGTTGGAACAAAAGTTATACTTGTAAATAAATATAAATTTAAAAACCTTCTTGAGACCTTAAATTTATGTAAGAGGCGTTATTACTGTACAAATATATTAAACGTAATGTAAAATAAATTAATTATCATCTCGTTTAACAAGAAGAGATTATTTATAGCGAGACTAACATCACGACAAGCGGATGGAGACCTACATGATAAGTGGGCCGAGCTCAACAATTACTGAAGTGACAGCTCAATTTTTGAAAGTAGTAACATACAATACAATGATTCAACAACTCAATCATGAAGTAGTACGGTCATTTTTATAAATATATAATACTGCAAATCCATTCTATAATTTTTTTTGAGGTAAATTTCACATATCTTCTCTAACATTTACACTTAAAATTACATGGGTCTCTAACCTTATTTTTTAGCCCGCTGAATCCTTAGCCTTTCATAAATGTACAAAAAAAGTTCCTCCTAACAGAATCTATCTAAATTTCCGTTAAGTAGTAGATGAAATTACATTTATATCCTTATCTTTTAAATTAAAAATAAAGAATTTAAAAATTTTAAAAATAAAAAAATAGGAAAAACCCCACCTCACCCCTCTTAGGCTGCGTTATTGAGACACATGGGGTCAATTTCGATATACACTAAGCTCTAGTAGATATCCTATTATGGTATATCTGATCAATAATACAAATACATCTCGACACGTAGGATGCATCACATCTAATGTGCCTAAATTTTTCTCATCCGACATAGAATGATGCAAATATACATCCTACATGACGAAATGCGCATGCGTTATTGGTCAAATGTATCACATAGGATATATATCCGTTGTACCTAAGTTTCTCACATGATTAGCTTTGTAAAAAGAATAGTAATGGTGATTAACACTTGTGATTCTAAGTATCAATCTAATAATTATATAATTGGCACCATGTATGGTGATCAATGCAGAATGTAAGCGCTAATCAATACATGATTATAAATGAGGATTCACTACAAATAAATCATTCAGGTGCATACGAAGGAACAATGAACATAACTCCTATTTAAATTAATTTTAAAAATCTACTGTAGCCCAAAACAAAAAAACTGTCCCTAAACTACTTTACAATTAAATAAATTGTAAAATTTGACTATGACCATTATTTATATCTTTTATTTTAGTGAAAAAAAAATTTAAGATGATTTAATCTAAATATAATTTATAATCATTAGAGGCGAAAACGAAAAACAAATTTTTGCAATGAGCATGCTGGTTATTAATCTAAATTCATAATCAATGAAAAATAATTAAAAAATATTAAAAGGCGACAAAAGTTTACTTTCCTTGATATTATGTAACCTCATGACCTTATTAACCAAATTTAAAAAGTTGAAGAACCACTAAAAATTTTTGCCCGAAATATCCAATCTAGGAAATGATGTGATCCAATGGATGGACAACATCATATGATCAATAATGAATTGTTAGAGGAATCATTACTACATATTATAGCAAGGATATCATAAAAATCTAAATTTTATCATTGTGGTAAATAAAGATTGTAATCCTTGAGTAGTGCAAAACTGTAATATAAGAATGGATCTTAATTATAATTAGTACTAAATGGTTTTTAAAGTTCCAATTAATTTCATTCAATTTAATTAAAATGTTACTAATTAATCCCCTTTAAAAAAAGTTACTAATTGATGAGCAGGGATAAATTAGGAATTAAAATAAATGTGTGAAGGGTAAAATTGTCCAAAAATCTTTCCCACTTACATTCCCTTATGTATTTATATTAGTAAATAAATATAGACAGATAGGAGAGTTTCAGGAATATTTAATTCCTAGAAAACAAATTAATTTTTTACTTCTATAATTGCATTTAGTAATAGTAATTAACTTCACTTAATAATCAACTGAAAAATTTTATCAATAAAGCAATCATATAGCGCCCAATCAATTTATAAATGATTACATAATATCATTTTATTGGACTACTTTAAAGGAATTCAGAAATTACTACTCTCTCATCTTACAAAGATAAACATGTACTCCAATTGTTCCCAATTGTGCATCTCGACTAGAGTTGCCTAATCAAAGGGGTGGCGTGAATAGCACGTTGACACTGGATAGAGTGTATACAAAATTGCGTAGACTGTACTCAAGTTGAGAATGTGTTGACTTCTAAAAGTCTTGTTTTTAAAATCATTCTCAGTAGACTAACATGTTTACTTAAACAAAGTTCGTCATTTAAAAAATCATTCTACGGAGACTTAAAATTAGCACGGTCGTTTTTTACTTTTCTTAGGTGGGGTTACGTATTCTGTGACACAGGGATCATTTTCTTTAAAAACAATACGTGGTCTCTTTCAAAATATTTTTAAAAAAAAAAAAGGTGGTCAAGAGGCAGATCGCTTCCTTCCGTTTGGTCTTATCTAGTGTTTAAGGGGATACATTTATAATAATTAAATAATAATAAAAACAGCCACGCATGCTGTTTATAAAAAAAAATAATAACGGTGAGTAGCACTTGTTATATGCTAAGTATCAATCTAATTAAGTGGCACCATGTGTGGTTTCCTGTGTAGGAATTTGTTTTCTTGTAGTCTCATGTATTGGAGTTTGTATTAATAATTGATTTCTGTGTGCTGTGTTTCAGAAGGATATATATCTATAGGCACTTCATGATGCGAAATGTAATTGTATTTAAAAAAAAAAAAGTGGCACTACGTGTGGTGATGAAGGGAAGCATAACAAATAATCAATACATGGTTATAAATGGGGATTCGCTACAAATAAATGTTTAGGTGCATAATTGGAAAAAATCCAAAATCTTTAATTTTATTCAAAACTCAACCAAGAAGCAATGAAACACGACTCATGTTTAAATTTAAAGAAAAAAAAACATTGTAACTACAACAAATTAAACAATTGTCCCTAAACTACTAAAAGAGCTAGAAAGAAAATTAAACAACTAAATAAATTCTAAAAGTTGACTACTACCATTATTTGTAGTTCTTACTTGTAACTTTTATTTTAGTTAACAAATTTAAAATGATTTAATCTATATATAATTTGTAAGCATTAAAGAGGTGAAAACAAAAATAAATTTTGCAGGCATGACAAGTATTAATCTAAATTGATCACCGGTAAAAAATAATTAGAAAATATTAAAAGGAGAAAGAACTTTACTTACTTTGATATTATGTAACCTTTTCACCTTATTAATGTGACAGTATTTAAGCAAATTATTTCTCAAACACGGTGCCAAGAATAAAACTTCTGACTTTCCTAGCTAGACTACGTTTGGGATTCGGTAGCCAGCGAAATTTATGCAAGTGTATTTTTCTTTCTGGATTTATTTTATATATATATATATATATAATGCGCCTTCCTTCATAAGTAGGTTGAAACGATAAGGGAATACGTATCTTTTGTTTGGTTAGGATTTGTTGAAGTATGATAATAGAATGTAACGTACTTCACATAAGCAAGCACATTCTTTTTATACTATTCAAAGCATAAATTATCCATTATTCCAACAAATACACTGGGGATTTTAATTTTCAAGTTGTTGATACACTTCAATAGGGAGTCGCGGTTTTGCAACTACAACCAATGGCTTAGCAAGTTGTATACCATTCTTTGTCTCGGTTAACTTGATATTTCGCATATCAGTTGGGATACTCCAACTAAACCCTTGAACAAGCCGAGCCAAAAGCATGATAGCCATGGTAGAACCAAGTAAAACACCAGGACATCCTCTTCTT
>CAVNYN010099177.1:326-22973 GCA_963692815.1 Nyctanthes arbor-tristis
TCACAGAGCAATTCCAGTGATTTTTAATTGCATTATCAGTTCTGTCAATGTCAAAGATAAAGAAAGAAATCAAGATAAGTCTGAAAAGATAATAGCAGGCTTTATCAGTCAGCAGTGACCATAAAATCATTAGGTCAAGCATAAGGAATGAAGTTAACATCTCAAAGAAATGAATTCCTTTATCAGGGCAATCTTCCATTCCTTACAGGTGGCATAAATAACTTTTTCTTTTAATTGAATCCCTGCTTCTCCCACTTTGGAGCCCGAAAGAAAGTACCTATAATAAGTTCCTTTAAAAGATGGTATAAATAACATTTTTTAACTCAAATACGAACCACCACCTCCCCCCACCCCCCACCCCAAATTAAAAAAAAAAAAAAACCACACATACAAAAAAAGGGTGGTGCGGAGGAACAAACACGCACTCTCTTTCCAATTCTCTTTTCAAAAGGAAGAGAAAGAATAGAGTTTGACTCGTAGAAATGAAAGCATCAAATACATACCTTCCGGGCAAAAACCTTGCAATTTCTGCCCATTTATTTCCATATATTTGGTGATAATAAACTAGAGTGGAAGATTCCTCTTCAGTCCATGCATCTTTTCTTACTGCTGGGTCCAGATGATTGTGCCACCTTTAAGATGATGTGCCCCATGAAAACTTCAGAAATACCACCATTTAACAGCAGTATGCATCAATTCAACAAAAGATGATCCACCTTTGGCCGTGACTAATATAGAAGTCAAAGGAGGAGATTTTATGGGAATTGAATTCCAATCTAAGCTATAGAAAATGATAGGGCCATAAGACACAAATTTAATTGTTGAATTATTGTGACTACAGGAAACAAGAAGAAAAAACTTCCTAAAATGAAAACAATTTATTGAAAAGGAAAACATCCCTTGAAATATCTCCCATACTTTGTAATTCTCAACTTATCATTACCAATAGAGTCCTCACCAACACCAACTAAACTACATTGAAAAACATTATTACAAAATAGCACATCATTTCAAAATCTATAGAAGGAAATATAAAATCTTTGATTTTCAAGAAGAGCCTCAATGTAGATTCCAGGAGGTCTATTAACAAACAGTTTGATAGTAGATAATCCACAGTTCACAATAGATCGTAAAAGATGCCAACACTCTAAATCCATACCACAAATCGATCATATAAATATACTAACCTTTCCCGACACTGCTTGCCAATGCGACCTGGTAGAGACGTTGCAATAGCAGACCACTTCCTGCAGCCATACTTTGCAACTAACTCGATAATTAGATCATCCTCCTGAAATTCATACAAGGGACGATAATACTCTATTGATAATAGACATGACAATGGAATAACTTAACAGAAGCATCTGCAGTGATTATATTAAGCTACCAAAACCTATTAAAAAGAATAAAGAACCTCCTTCGTCCAAGGGCCTTTCACAACTTCTGGATTAAGAACCTTCTGCCAGCGATGTAAGCACTGAACATCTGTTCTTCCAGATAAGAATTCGGCTGTTGAAGGGAAAAAGAAGTCACTTAACAAAATTCTTCACAAGAAGCAGGCAATTCCAACATGCTTAGACCTCATTAACTTAGGAAAGTACAGATACCCCGGCAAAACGTGAGAAGCTGCAATTCAGAAGCAAGATGCAAACTAACCTATTTTTTTCCAATTTCTCCCATTAAACCTTTTTACAACTTCAGTCAGCAGTTTATCCTGTCAACAACAAAAAAACTTTAGCTGCACAATCTTCCGAGAAGATAAATGGCACATTTCATTGGAACTGGGACCAAATATTACTTTTTTCTTTTTGTTGGTTCAAACTCTCTTCTACTCTCCCTTATTATAGCCAAATTCACTATTCAACATAAATAATGGTATTGAAATATCAAACCAGTAATGTGTATCTCATAATGGTAAGCTAGATATTTACATAAAATTTATTTAATGTAAGGTGAAATGCACCAAAATATTTTGGTTGTACAAGGAGACGCCCTGAAAAGTTTAGGAGATCAATGTCAAATATTTAAAAATTTGAAAAACAAGCTGGTAGCTTCTCAAAGCAATTTAATTCCTGCACTACATAACACAGCATTACAATAGTCTAAAGTCTTTGCAAACCTCCTCTTCTGTCCATCCAGCCTGTGAAGCGCGTCTCGTTCGACCAGAACCGCTCTGATAGCGGAAGCTATATGTGAAATACAAAGAAAAAGATCATAAGATGCTAAACATGGGACATAGTTTAAGCTTACAGGTTTTCCGCAGATGAGGGAAAAATCTGACCAAGAATCTCACTCATCTACAATGAATGTTTACCTATACTTCTGCCACACACGGGGAAAAGATCTACCATACACAAGATCTCCACAGATTGAAGTTTGCTAACAGCTAGCAGTTTAAGGCTAGTTTAGCAAATAAGCCCCACAGCTTACAAGCTGTGAAGCCCACAGAAGGGTGGCTTAAGTCACAAAATAAGGGCTCTCCGCTACATACGCCACATGGTCAAGTAAACTAGTTTCAACTGATTTAAAATAAAAGAAAAACATGATCAAATGAAGGCATCTATACCTACGCTGCAAAGAACAAACTCAGTCTCGGGCAATTTTAAGCTCCCATTGACCTATCTCTCAAAAACTAAGTTAAAATAGATAACATTATACCTAGAATCGAAGGAAGATCTTGGAGTGATAGTTTCATAACTGCTATCAGAAACTGTGGAAGAAGTTGCAGTTCCAACCTTTTCAGTTAAATACAGCGCGGAGACTTCCTCCTTGACTTGGATCATGATTTGCACCTATTGCTGTAACTAATTAGCAATCAAACAGAAGTCTTGATGATAAATAATTAAATTAAGCCCTCATGTTTACAAGATGCATTTTGCAAAAGGAAGTAAATTTGTCTAAAACAAACACGTACAAGATTATGCTGCAAACTTCAAATTCGAAACAAACATTTGCTCGTTATCTTCTAAACCACGAAAATAAACTTTACATGACCAATTACTATATCTATTTGCAAAGCAATCGGCCAGTATAGTATATTCTTTTATCAAATACCAGACAGGATTTGTGAACCACAATTCTCCTCCAAATCAAATCTTATGCCCGAAACCAATCAATCAAAAAACAGACGGAAACTTCTCATTTCAGAAGTACATCTTGATGTCCAAGACCAAGAATTTAAACTTCCACAGTGTGAAATTGACAAAAGATCACAAATTTCCTTGAAAATTTTCACTAGCTCCGGTGACAACGTCAGCGAAATCCATAACCAAATACGCAGAATCCACACACAAAAAGATTCTCTTCAAATCAAGAGATTGACAAAATCAACATATAATCACAACAACAAACCTAAGAAACGAGGCAACCCTTTAGGATCCAAAAATTCCTACCCTTTAGGATCCAAAAATTCCTACTTCATATTATTCTCTTAAACCTGCAACAGCCATTAAAATCGGGGAAAACAAAAGGTGAAAATCTATCCAAACGGACCTAAATAGAAATAAAGGAAACGCTGCTACATCGTATCGATAGAGAGACAGAAGGTAACGTACCTTTTGGATTTAGGGGTTTAACAACGGAACTGTAGACATAGAAAGGAGAGAGACTGACACGAAGCGGGAAAGAGAGAGAAATAGTGCCCGTTTATAAATGGGCTGTTGGGATATTTTTTAAATGAGAGAAAATCGAGGAAGGCTTACGTCACAAGGAACAGGCGGTGGAAGCGTTGGAATCCTCTGTAACTGAAATCTGTGCAATCAAATTAAAGAGCTTGGTCATCTTTTTTTCACTTCTATAAATTAATTTCCACTGGACAAAATTTTCTGTCATTGCCTTCTTGAACGCCACACACAGCACAATCAATAGTTCATCATCAAATCTTACAATCAGTTTCCATTACCAAAAAAATAACATTCTAATTTCATTGCCTTCCCTAGTTAAAGTTGTTTGCAAACGTTTTTTGCAGTTGAGTTTTTAATTTATAGAAGGGAGGTTTTGATTCTCCAACCTGATTATGTGAAGTTCAATCTCTACTCACATCTAGGATTTATGGCCCATTTTTATAACAATTTGGGACTCTTAAATTTATATGTAAACTCTTGATTGGTCTCAAGCTTGAAGTACAGCATTTTAGAATACCAGGATTTTTTTCCTCTACATGAATGGAGCTAGTAACTTGAACTTTAAAATTGCGTGCTACTTTTCAATAGAATTAGATACCGATGTTAAGTTGTTTAATAATTTCTTATTGTGAAAATGAGCTAAGAGATATCCATGTGCAGTTCTATATTTGATTCTAAGTTAAATTTCACATATCGTCTCCAATCTTTGCGTTTTTATCGCCAAACTCTCCAACATTTTTTTCAACGCATTGGGTCCCACTTTTTCATAAATTCGCATGTAGGGTCCCTTTTAACGGATTCTGTCAATAATTCCATCAACTTCTCTATAAAATTACCTTTATTTCTCTATCTCATGAAATTAAGAAACAAAAAATTGAAAATATAACAAAATAAACATTTAAAAAAAGAAAAAGAAAAATACCTCACCTGCACCAACATTCAGGCTACCATTTTCGGCAACTAAAGGTGAGGGATTCATTATTTTGTTACTTCCTCTGTCTCATGAAAATAGTTTCAGTTTCTCAAAAATGATCTCACGCCATACGTCTGGCGGGGTTATCCCACTAGATGCACATATAGCATGAAATTATTGGATAACTTCTATGTGAATTGGCCCTACAATGGAACAATCTCATGTAATTTATCTAATAATTTCCTACTGTGTATCTAGCCAAACATATGGTAGGAGAATAGGACTACCCAGTTTCCTTTTTTGTTTGTTCTAAATTATAGTCTATTTTTATTATTTAGTTTTTAAATTTTCTTATATGCCCCTATTTAATGTTCATTGATATTAATAAGAAGTAAAGTTGAATAACAAATAAATGAAAAGACATATTAGGAAAAATGTTTATAAACTTCACTTTTCCAAGAACATTAATTGGACTTACTTAATCTATGTGAAAATTGATATGAGAATATTTTCATGGGACAGAGGGAGTCTATTTTTAATTCTTTTGTTTTTTACTTTAATGAGATAATGATCTTTTAAAAAATTTAATGAGATAATAATATAAGGTAATTTTATCATAAACTTAACGGATTTATTGATGGAGTACGTGTGAATTTATAAAATGTTGAAAACCCAGAGTGTTGAAGAAAAAAGTTAGGGACCTAAGTGATATAAAATGCAAATATTGAGGATGATATGTGAATTTACCCTTCATCCTATGGAAATGTGTAAGATCGGAAGAGCATAATTTCCATTTGGCAACCGACACATGTGAAATTCATTTTGATGTAGAATGTTGATTCGTGGTTGTGTGTTTGCATTTCACATAAAATAAAAATACATTAAAGTAAGAGAGAGAGGAATGACGTTGGATTGTCGAGATTTGTGTGGTACAGGTAGGTCTATCAAATGTTTACAAGTAATTGGTTTGATCAAATTCAAATTTGAAAAATTAGAAGAAAGTAATAGTATGAAAACACTCATTTGTAAGAAAAGACTGGAGTGGCGTATGTTGTGCATCTCCTCTACTAATTTACATATCATCACATGTGAGTTCATGAAAATAGTTGTCAAATCTACACATATGTGTGTGTGCGCGCGCGCATATATATATATATATCTATACACACACACACACATTAATTAAAGGAAATTAGTTTGTAGTACCTTTTTATCGTAGTTTTCCCACTAAAAGTTTGTTAACAGGGTCTTTTTTGACATTTTATATCATATTGCAGTAACTCGTGCAGTAATATGAATTTTTTAATTTTTTAAATTTTTTATTCTCTTCTACCTTATCTATCTAATAACCAATAGATAATTATCATCATTTAATTTTTTAAATTATAGATAAATTTGATTATCCAATTATCTAATCTAACTCACAGATAAGTGTCCGTATCCTTGAAGTTCGTAGTTTATAATTAATAGAAATTAAACATATATATTTTTTAATTTAAGTTAAATGAAAATTATAATTGTAATTTTTTCTTAATTTTTCCTAGTACAAATATTAATAATTACGATTAATTTTCCTTAAAAAATATATGTCTATTTTTATACATTTTAATTTATATCATTTTCATGTTGTCTGGTTTTATTAGTTTCGAGTAAAAAATATTTTTAGAGTACATTACACGGCTCAACTAATAATTATTCCGTACAATATCATTTAGGGTAGTTATATCTACACCACCATTTTTACTAATTACGCCACATTATATAGGCACCACCATTAAAATATAAATTTGATAAATTAACGATATGCTATTTACATATGTAACCTTGTTACTGAGAAATAAGATAAAAAAATAAACAAAGAAAACCCGAAGTATACACCACAATCCATTCATTTCTTGCTTTCCCAGATATTGTAATTTTTCTGTAATTCTTTTCGTATTCTTCTTCATGCCCTTCTCTTTTTTTTTTTTTTTTCTTCCTTTCGAACAATTATTATTCTGTTAATTTTCTGCGGAAACATAACTCCCCTCCAAAAAAATCCTATTACAATTAATTATAAAATAATATTTTTATATTAACAATTAAACGGTGAACTTTCTTTTCAAAGACTTTGGTATAATTAAATTTTGATATTATAATTGTTAAAAAAATTGTCGTAGAATCATTACACAAATATTTTCATCTTTATTGCATAGAGATTTTTTGATATAGAAGTTATATAATTTTTTAAAAATTCGTGATTGTATATTTAAATATAGAGTTTTTTTTTTTTTTTTTGGTACAAAGGGAATGGGGAGGGGTATTGTGGGGATTAGAACTCGGGTAATCCCGGTAAGGGGTTAGGCCCTTAACCACATGAGCTAACCCCTTGATCCCTTTAAATATAGAGTTTTTAGAGTTGTAATTAAGATTTTTTTACTTCGTAAAAACATAAGTGGTTATATGAGTCTTTTACTTATGACATTTTTGGTAAATAAGAACAAGTATTCTAAATTGTAGTGTAGTTAGTAAAATTGGTAGTGTAAATATAACCATCATATCATTTATCCAAATTAGTGTAAAAAATAAAACGATATTTATTTGCGTTAACGATAACAATCGAGTTAAAATTTACTGTAAATTATAGTTACCTTAACATGATACAAACAAATTTACACTATTATTTGGTTAACATAACCTTATAAAATTTCACATATAAAAAAAAAAGAAAAAAGAAAAACAACTTATAAACTCTCATGTTATTTATTTTTTTAAATAACTTGATAGGTATTCTTCTTGTACAACGCACACAAGGGTGAGAATCTTGTGGTATATAAATTGTTACCTAACATAATATTCATAGTGTGATTTGTTAATTACAAATAAGGGTAATTTCCTTTAAATAAGTAACTAGTACTGCACTCGTACGTTGCACGGAAAGACATTCTAAAAATGATAAGTAAAAATGAAATACACCATCAAATAACAAATATTTAAAAATGAAAAAGAATCCAATATATATTCTATTGTACTTTCAAAATGAATAATCTCTAATATATTGATCAACTTGATGATATAGGCTTGTGTCAAGCAATTAATCTCAATATGACACCATATGGTATGGCTTTATCATATAGTATCTTAATAAAGTTTTTCCCTCTTAGTTCGGTATATTGTGGAATCCTAAAATTCATTGACTATAGCACTATTTATTTAATTATTAAGTGGGTTAATTACTTGCTAAATATCAGAGGAAATTAATAAAAGCTAATATTGTTAGGATATATTTGTAATTCCCCAATTTTTCTCGAATAATTAAACTAAAACATTTAGCGCCAAGTCATTGTATCTTTCAATTTTCTTTTTGACATTTTTTAGACATAGTAATATAATAATTTGGGCTAATTTATAAACACAGCTTTTATCATATACGTGAACCTAACGAACATGTTCTAATTAAGCCTATAACAATACTCAAAAACCTATATACAAATAATATTTACGATGTCTATAAAATATTTCCATACAGCTCGTTAAAAAAACTCAAAATATATATTGTTGGTAAAACGGATTATGTACATTATATAATTACAAAAAAAGAGGTAATGAAGTAAAAATAAGAAACTTATTAAAAAATAACAAAGATTTCAGTAGATATTTTAAAAAGTTACGGACACATTAATTGGATCCAAATTTTAATAAAAACCGAATTTAAAAGTGAGTTTTTTCTTGATCCCTTAAACTAAGTTAAAGCTCTAGATTTTGGGTAATCAATCCTCGTGATTACTCTTCATTGAAGGCCATATCATTCAAAAATAAGTATAAAATCTTAAATAATATACTCCAATTGTTAGAAATTCAGTCTAACATGTGGCCCTCAAGCCAGTTGTATCCAAATCCTATATTCTCCAACTTTCTGAGAACCTAAATGAATTTTCTGTTCATATTTCCCTATAAAAGATAAGGAAACAATAATAATAATAATAATAATAATAATAATAATAATAATAATAATAATAATAATAAATGAGTGATTTAGCTTTCAAAATATTACAACTTTGATTACGAAACACCACCAATCATACTTAAAAACCTCTAGTACTTCCTTATAAGTTTTTCTTATTTTATTTTCTACCATACCATAATTGCATAAAACATAAAAATTAGCCAATAACACTTGATCATCATTCAATAACATCAAATTCTAAAGGAGAAATGAAGAAAATTTTGAAGCTTTCAAACATATACTTTCAAAGCAGCATAAAACATGGATACAAGATATTACATCAAAAATTTTTTATATAATTTAAGAGCAAAAAAGACAGGACTTCAATCATTACTTGTGCAGCATGATTGCCACTATAGGAGTCAAGCACGAAAACTTCCCATAACTAAGAACGACTATATCCATGGAAACTTGAAACAACAATAACATTATATTAGATTTATATAATAGATATTGGAATAGACATATTCATATCCTTTGTTAAAATAAAAGTATCAAACCTATATAAAGAATCGACAAATAAAGAATGCATGTGCCTAGGAAAAATATTTGAAGTAAAGAGTACGATTCTAATTCTAGATAGATAGAAATAACATACCTTAGTTTGTATTAGTCAACTAAAGCGATGACAATATAATATCCATACAGAATAAGATCTGAATTTTCTTATAAGCTAATAGATCTACACTATAAATAAGAGAGATTGTGCCATATATTGAATTGATATAGTAAAGATAATTCAGAAAAATAAATAGTTGAGAGATTTATTGAAAGTTTTAATTCAAACTACCGAATTTTTTAAAAATGGATAATCCAACTAATTTTTTCACCATTCAAGTATTCTTCTATTTGTCTAATATCTTCTTGAATTCACTTTAAGTATTTAGACCAAATTCTTAAATCCACCGTAGCCTCTAGACCAAATTCTCAACCGATCAAACCCTGAAATCAATAGCCCAAGTCCATATGAACTCCCCTTTGTAAAAGAAAATAAATCGCAAAGATTTTAGCATTGATTTAGGAAATTAAGATGTATTATCACAGATATTTTAGCGTTGATTCGAGAAATTAAAATGCATATCGTAGAGATTTTAGAACAGCGAATTAGGAAATAATCAAAAATACGGAGAGAATTAACAATTAGAACAGTAGATTAGGAAATAGGAATCCTCAGGCACTCGAAATGGAAAGATGAGAAGAAAGAGAAGGGAATTTACAGGGTAAATTAGGGAAAAAAGCATGGCGGAGCCAGGAATTTTTATCAGGGCGGTCGGATTTATTTTTTTAATTTTTTTTAGAAGTATGGTTGGAAATTTTACAATTTGTCCAATAAAGAGATATTTATGTAACACTAATAAACACAAATAGAATATGAGTGTCCTTTTAAAACAAATATATAATAATATGTTGATATTAGGATGTACAGATTCCCATATTAGATTACATAACAAAATAGAAAAAGGTTGAGTATTACAGAAGTGGATATTAGAAATGCAATTTTCAAAGAAAATTGAATTGTGTCCCATATCGGATTGATAGCAAACAACGGCTGATGCTGTACTTTATAAAATTAAAATAGGGTAATTGGCGCAAAACGTCCCTACCTTTCAGTTCATTTGCCCAAATCGTCCATACCTTTAATTTTTTGGCAATTACACTCTCACCTTTGCATGTCACTTCCGTTATTCTTTCCGTTTGTCATTCTTTTTTTTTTTCTAATAGTATCTATATATTATAAAGCCCAAATTAATGCATTAATTATTATTATTTGTATTTTCAAAAAATTAATGCATTTAAATCTAAATACCCCAATAAAATGTTAGATAAGATTAAAGAAGAAAAGTGTATTTTATTTTATTATGTTGTTTTACAAGGTTCCGACAGCTGAAGAGTGTGTGTGTATGATATTCAAGAAAATTATTAGAGAATTAAATTATATTTTGCTTTATTTAGGCGGCAACGTTGTTAATTATTTTACTTGTTATATTTTTTTAATTATACGTCTAATCAGTTCTGAACCCTGTAAAACAACATAATAAAATAAAACACAATTCTCTTCTTTAATCTTATCTAACATTTTACTGGCGAATTTAGATTTGAATGCATTAATTTTTTGAAAATACAAAAAATAATAATAAATACATTAATTTAGTTTTTATAAATATATATATATATAATATTAGAAAAAAATGGATGACCAACGGATAGAATAACGGAAGTGATGGTAGGGATGAACTGCACAAAAAAAATGCAAAGGTAAAGGTGTAATTGCTAAGAAATGAAACATATGGACGATTTGCGCAAACGAACTGAAAGGTAGGGACATTTTGCGCCAATTACCCATTAAAATATAAGATATGTGATTTAAGGCGGATAAAATCCCACATCGGATTAAGAATATAATATTGTCTAATGAAGAGATATCTATATAATAACTAATAAACACAAATTTAATATGAGTGTCATTTTAAAACAAACATATATAATAATATGTGTATATTAGGATGTATAAATTCCCACGTATGATCATATAATAAAATAGAAAAAGGTTGAGTGTTATAAAAGTGGATGTTAGAAATGCAATTTTCAAAGAGAATTGAATTGTGTCCCACATCGGGTTGATAGCAAACAACGGCAGAGGGTGTACTTTATAAAATTAAAATGGAAGATATGTGATTTAAAGCCGATGAAATCCCACATTGAATTAAGAATATAATATTATTTGACTGAGTCTATATAAAAGTGGAAGTTAGAATGCATGTAACATAATTTTTATTAGCCCTAACTATTGATTTTCAGCTTAATTGCAGTTAAAATTTTTTTCCTATAAAAGATAGTTGATTTTGGGCTTGAGAAAACAGTGCACTTTGCCCAAAAATCAAATGGGCCGTGGCAGGAGGCTGTGCTGTTACATCACAAAAGAGCGAGAAAAATAAGAGGGCAACTTAAGTGCCTTTATATAAATAAATAAATATATATATTTTTTAATTTTTCTTCCATGAAAGTATTTTATTAATAGTAAAAGAAATATAATATGTGAATTGTAATTTCTTAAAACATAGTAGGCAAATTCTAAATATATTATAAACTCAGTATGTATTTCGTTAATTTCCTTTCAAACGAAAAACTTATAAACTTTCCTTTCATATTATTTTTTAAATAATATGAAAGGTATTTTTCATGTGCAACGTACGGGTGAAAATCTAGTTTACCATATTAAATTAATAATTCTAAAAAGACATGAAAATGTGAAATAAAAATAAGTAAGATTCTTGTTTGACATAATTCACTAAGTAATTATTATATAGACGCTTTTTCATTACTTAATGAAATTGTGCTACATTTATATGTCAATCGCGTTCATATCACATTTTTATATCTTCCTAAAATTATTGTATTTAGATAGATTAGTGTTGCATTTGGCCTAACTTTCTTGTGTACTAGTAGATTGTGAATTTATCTCATTTTGTAAAAAATTTCCTAAATGATTACCTAAAAAAAGTACTTTCCATACTAGTAATAATAAGTATTGACGTGGTTTGCACATGACAAGGAAATCATCTTGGTAATATTTATTTTCAATTAATTATATTTAACTTCTATTCTTTCAACTTTATTATCTGATCAATGCTTTGATTTGCTGACCCTCATTTTTAACCAAATTAAGTTTTTTAATAATCAAATTTATTTTTGTAACCTTCCAGTCGAATCTAGAGAATGAAGAGGAAAAAGGAAAAGGAGAAAAACCAGAAAGGAAAATAAAAACCACAAAAGCCATCAACGTTAGACACAACAACATAAGGAAAAAAATAACTGAAAATATTCTTGATAGCAAGTTGTATGAGAAGAGACATGATAAAATGATAAACCACCAACACATAAAAAAGTTTAAGTGAGGTATAAATTGGCCAAAATTATATTTCCTCCGCCACCATTATATAATAAGATTGAAAATTGAAAAGAAGTCGTGAAAAGAAATAATGGGAGAAAGTTTACATATTCAAACATTTCTAGAACTAAAATAAAATTTAAAAAAGAAAAAAATCAAACAAAAAACATTGTCCTTCACCCATCCAAATTAGTCAGTCCCCTCACCCACCCCCATTTTCCCATTTATCTTTAAATTTACTAAGTTTCGCAACTTTTTGTCAAATTGTTGAATATTGCATCCCATTCGTTTGTCATGATAACCAAAAAAAAATTTTTTTTTGTCAACTTGTTGAATATTGCATCCCATCCGTTTGTCATGATAACCAAAAAAAAAAAAAAATTTGAAAAGGCAAGAGATCATGCATCAAAATTAAACCAGAGTAATGGAAGCTTTTATCTCTTATGTGTCGATATAAAAAATATATAACAGTCTCATCATCAAAACAAAAAAATAATGATCGTTACTAAACAATAAAAGTAAGTAGAACTCAATTCTTACAACACGAAAATATTCTAATAATCATTCTATTCTATGAACCTATCTTCTTTGGAGCATCCTTCCTAGCGTACTTCATTTTGGATCTTCAAACCAAATCTTAAAAAGACATTGATCTAAAAACGTATATAGCACCATTGATCTAGCTATCCTCTATGTGTAGGGGATTCCAAAGTGTCTTACATATGCGGCAATCGGCATCCAAAGCAAATTAAGCATTCCTCTTCACATTTGACTTGACACAATGCCACAACTATATATTTCTCCGTCAATTATACCAAGTTCAAGAAGATGAGCATTTTGTGGACCTAGTCTTATGATGCAATTAAAAAAAATTAAATCTAACCTAGCTACACGCCTACACTTAATTTACCTTACTTGACCATGTTAACACTATCACCTTAATTAAATGCACGAAAATAAATTTATGTAAGTTCCCGGACTGTTTTCAGAGATGCCAAATTTATTTGAGACAAATAAATAACAAGATTTCTAAACTAAAAAAAAGAAAAAATAGAATTCTAAGCTAACAACTAGTTTACAGATTGAATATATGACACGGATTTGTAAGTTTTTGTATCTTCAAATTTGTATAGATATTCACACATTTATATCAAATATATGTAATATGTCTAACATATAGAGTGTTTCTAAGGAACCCAGCCCTAGGTTCTTTCTGGGTTTCTTAGAAAGTTACCTGACATATGCCACTAATTAAATATGTAACACATTCAAAAGAAACAAAAATAAAAATATGAAATTACTGTCACCGCCTCACGTCAGTGAATGGATGGAGTAATTAAAGACAAACACACACTTTTGTCTATTTGTGTTTATCGTACCTAACATTCGAGCTGCCTAAAATAGTATATTTTCTTCAACGTAATAGTGCTTATATTTTCAACAAATTTTATATTCAAATCAAATATATAAATATTGACCTAATTATTTATTGACCATTGCATCGTCACTCATCTTTTTAGTCCATGTGAGAGGCGTCGAGGCGGGTTGTTGGGGTTGGTACCTTGGCCTCTATTGAAAATAATCTCATGTTAGCTGTTTGGCGCCCAAGAAATTTCATTAGCCGATATGTTTCATTAGCTGGATCGCCCAACAACAAACCTCATCTTTACTGGTCTAATAAAAAATGAATGATTGTACCTTAGTGTGTGTAGTTAGCTAGGCATGCATGATCTGCATTCACATTAGAAATCGGCCTATGAAAGTTCAACTTAGGCGCTAGCCAATCGATTAATATTGTATAAATTATATCATATAACAGTCATTTCTCAAAAAATGATAAAGCACCAGATGTATGACACCACTATCAGCTCATATGCATGCCATATGAGGAACCTACATGCATTTAAGCATATAGCTTCCACATAAACACGTCACATAAGCGTATGACTTCATTATAGTGCCATAAGTTTGGTGCCTTAAAATTAAGAAAAATTTAGGATTTTCCTGAAGATGCGTTTTTTCACAGGTGATCCCACTTGAAGCGGCGCTGATTACAATCTATTGACATTATGCTTGCCGGGCTGAATTCTATCCAATTTGTTTTGGGTAGAAATTCATAGGTCTCAGCATTTAACCTGAAAAGAAAATCAAATTAACAAACTGAAATGAACCGGTTGGTTTACTCAGTTTCTAGACCTAAACAAGTTATAAATCAGATTGAAGAAACCGACTTAAGAGAATATATACTTTTTAATTAGAATATATGTTCTCCAATCTACCTACTTCACAGGCTGCCATTCACATTCATTAAAAGGAGTACAAACACAAAGGATATGAAACATGACCAAATATTAAGACTGTTAGATTGGTGTTATGTTTTGATGGAATGAGTAGTTAGGTTATTGTTATTTTGAAACTTCTTAACTAACAATATTTGTTTTTAACTATTATTATTACTTAATTTTCTTGTTTTCTTATACACAAATCACATGCGTTTGCCTTTTTGCTTGCGAGATTAGCACTGCACACATATTGCATTAGCCGCCGGTCCCACTGAGTTTTCCATGCACAATTTGTTGCCATTATCGAACTATTGCTTTCCATGCCTTTCATACACTCTTCTTCGTTTACGGTAAGCTTACCGTACGCTTTTAAAGCTGCTGAAATCTACACAATCCGTAAGGAACTCGGTCTTAGTTCTTTAGAAATTTCTGACTGTTACGATAAATTGTAAATCAATAAAGAATGTAAAAAACACATGAAATTTATATAGGTTCATTTTTCAATTTGAGACTATGTCTTGTCTTCTTACATGTAGAGATGTAAGGAGAAGAGATCGACCTTATATATCATAACTCAACCCTCATTTCCTACGCCCCCTCCCCCGGCGGCCAAAAACCCTCAAAGCGACCTTACTACGAAGGCTAATCAGCATAAATACTTTTGCATAGTACAATAAATTAGACTCCACCACTTAATACTAACTAGAGTTGGACTTAAAATTTTCATTGATAGAAGTGCGTATGTTCTAGTAAAAATTAAATTAAAAGTCGCTCTCAAGATTTAAAATTTAGCACAAAAATGAATGCAAAATATGTACTGGTTGATGATAAAAGAGATTAAAGAAGATAACATTCACATATTTTATTTATTTATTTGTTATAATTTCGCTGAGTGAAAGAATGAGATGTACAAAAGTGATCACCCGCTCATAACAAGCACGCACTATTTACATGTTTTCTCAATCATTAGTGCAATTGTGCAAGTAAATCTCTCTTCATGCTTGAATTGCTCCCCTGACCACGTGCCACCCGAACAGCTACAATGTTCACGATATACTCCCTCAAGATCTTTCATCTCAGGGTTGTTTGAACATCTTTATTTTTTCCCTTTATAAATTCACCTATCATGATTTGACTATTGATTTGATAACTATTCAACAATTACCACACATTTCAAACTTCAATTAAATCTCCATCGATCATTTCTACTCATTATAAATTCCCATTATAAATTGTAAAAATAAAGAACTTCAAACAAGCTCTTAGTTTTTAAAACTTCTCAATGTTTTCTAAACTTCTCAATGTTTTCTGTCTTTGCGAAGTTTTTAAAAGTTTTAACTGGGTACACATTTTAAAGCATCTATTAGTTTTGTACTGAAATTTTTTGTTCAGTGTACACTAGAGTTTGTTTTAAAGAGCCTTTTTTTTTCTTTTTTTTGAAAAGGGAATATCATTCATTTCATTTTTAAGTGTAAAGAGCCTTTTTTTTGAAATTGATCTTTTGAAAGTTTAATTTTGTCAAAAATATGTGACGAGATGTAGAAAAAAATTACAAGGAAGCATGACAAACTTTTACGGCAATAAAGTTTGACTTTATTGACAGCTTTTGATTTAGAAAAGCTACTAGAACAAGCAATAAAAATGTCATAAAATGAACAGTGATCGATTGATTGTAGACAAAATTTTGTAGATCAGAGTCAATAAACTTTAGTAAAATTATGATTTATCTTCCTGTAATTTCACCTGTCTGCATAAATTAGCACATAATCTTCAAAACAAAAATTGAATCACGTAACCTCAACCTTTTGACTAGTATAACGCGTCCCATCACTATATAGCCTAATCCATTTTCACCTCCATAATCAGTTTCAGAACCTCAAAATCTCATCGGAAAAATGAGTTTACCCAAACCCCTTTTCGCCATTTTTGCGCTTCTCCTTCCCCTGTTCTTCTCCCACACCCAGGGGATAATCATCAGGGTCCAGAACAACTGCCCCTATACTATCTGGCCCGCGGCCGTGCCCGGCGGCGGCCGCAGACTCGACAGCGGCCAGAATTGGACGCTCGGTTACCCTACCGCGAAAGTAGCCAAAATCTGGGCTCGCACGAATTGCACGTTTGATTCATCGGGAAGGGGTAGGTGCCTCACCGGAGACTGCGGCGGTGTTCTCAATTGCACGGCTCTAGGTAATCCTCCGGCGACGTTGGCTGAATACGGGCTGAACAATTTCGCCCGGAAGGACTACTACGACATCTCCGTGATGCACGGGTTTAACGTGCCGGTATCGATGACTCCGACCTCGAATGGATGCAGCAAGACCATCAGATGTGCAGCGGATATCACTTCCCAGTGCCCGAACGAGCTGAAAACTTCCGGCGGATGCCATAATCCGTGTACGGTTTTTAAGAATAATGAATACTGTTGCGGCCTCGGACGGTGCCGGCCAACTGATTTCTCGAGGTTCTTCAAGGTGAGATGCCCGCAGGCGTTTACGTATCCGGAGGATGATCCGACAAGCACCTTCATCTGCCCCCCGGGAACGAGTTACAGGGTGGTGTTCTGTCCTTGATCAGTTTGTGTAAGCAAAGTTACTTGATTGGAGAAATTGATTTAAGTATAATAAGTATTTGCATATGATATACTACATGAAGGATTAAGGAATAAGATTAGTGGTGTACACTTTGTTGTAAGGTAACCTACTATTATTTGGTGGGATTATTACCTATTTTCTTGTAGAGAATTAATTAACTTATGTATTGTAATAAGCAGAAATTTTCTTGTGTGCGCGGTATCACCCGCATGATATAAGAGTTGCATCACTATAAATTCTTTGTAATAGATAAATTTGAGTCTATGCTTGCATTAAATTAGATAAATTTTTTGTTTTAGTGAGATTAAAGTCTGAAAAATAGAGTGGGTATACTATGTAATTGATCTCTGTTCTCTATGTGTAATAATTCTATGTGCCCTGTTTTTCCTCCGTTTATCTCAGAAGCATGGGACTATCAATTGAGTAGTTGGCATACCAACACACACCGAGGGTAGGTGAAGGAGACTACTCATCACAATCAACGAAAAATGTGTTAATAGTGTTTTAAGAAAAACTGACTTAGACAATGACTAAGCTTTTTAAAGAGTCCGGATCTGCTGTCTCCAAATCCTGTCTCGCTTGTTGTCTGTCCAATAAAAGCCTTACACGTGTTTATTTAATTTACAAGTCAGCATTTTCTTAGTTAATCAAATGTTAATTAATTAATTAATTAATTAATTAATTAAACACGTGTAAGGATTTAATTGGGGGGACAGCGAGCGAGACGGGATTTGGGGGCAGCAGATCTGCATCCAAGCTTAAAGTTCGAATTCCATGGTTTATCACTCATTGATCCTCTTTTTATCACACATTAATATGTCTAGATAAGTTTAGACTTTATACTAATATTAACACTTTTTCACGCCTTGTGTTTTATTATATACATTTTCTTTGTAATTGACGTCTACCAAGTATACTAGCTAAATGAAATTCACATCCCAATCAGGATAGAGAACATTACTCACTTTTAAAATCTCAAATATTATATCTCTGAAAAACGAGCAAACAAGTACTCGATGTATTGTAAGTTTGTATAGGATCAGTTCTCTTCACTCTTCACAAGGAGGAGGAGGAGGTTGGGACAAGCAAAGATGGATTGCTACAATTTCCTATATTACCTTACTCTGTTTCTCCACGCGGACTTTTTTGACTAATTGCAAAGGAAAAGGTCCATGTCCAACTCGTTTTGAAGGGTCTTCTCCTTCACCGAACTTTTGTTGTCGAGTTCTGTTACCTAACAAGATAATTTTATACAAAACTCACGAACTATTATATTTAAGAATTAGTTATTTTCACTTACCCTATATGTGGGTAGATTAAAGTCTACTTCTACTTACATGACATGCCACATAACTATTATATTTAAAAATTAGTTATTTTCACCTACCCCATATAGGTAGATTAAAGTCTACCCTCTCCTACATGGCATTTAAAAATTGTTTGCCTATTATTTTCTTAACTAGAATTCTCACTCGTGAAAAAAAATACAACTTGGCAATAATCTATATATATTAAGAGAGCTTAGTTTAGTACCTTTTGTACCGCATTTTTCTCACCTAACTTTTGTGGTGAGACTTGTCGTGTACTGATATTTTTTAGTTTTTTTTCATTTTTTTTTTAGATTTTTGGCCCTTTTTCCCTAAATCACGCTCAAAATCAAAATTGATTGCAATGATTCTTTTGCTAATTAATTGACATGCCTAATTTTGCCAACTAAAAAATTGACGCCTCCTTGACATCTGCTCTCTATTTTCCATAATTCTTAGTGTTCTATTAACTTTGTGATTGAATTTTATTTAAGATGCTGTTGATAATTCAGACCTTTTTTTCGGGTAATCTAATCTTCCCTTTTCCAGATTTTTTCATTGCTTTACAATAATCTAACCTTCCTTACTTTTCATTATTTTATTTTATTTTATCCGATTCGTTAGAGACCCGTGCTGATCAATCCATGCGGTCAGAGTTACCTAATTCTAAACAACTCTAAGACTGGTACGCTTTTTGATTCACATTATCTCTGTCAATAATTCTTATTTTTGCTTCCTTTTTTTTTTTTTTAAATTTTAAAATTTCAAATCTCGGTGCTTAAAAATGGGAAGGATAAAACCGTAAAACTTAGGGCTTTTCTCATGCTATTTAAGTTGATCAACTTTTTCACAATAGTTTCTCACACAGTAATAATTTCTAAACCTCTGCATCAAGTTTTCAAAGGTTCTGTTTCATTCATCTACAAATGGCTCCTCAACTTACATTTTTGAAAAGATGTTGTTGGTAATCTTACAAAAAGATTTTGCTACATGTTATTCGTAAGTGGCCAGTCCATTTGAACTATAGCTTGTGGAAATGGTGTTTGCCGATCAACAGGTATGATTTCTGTCATCAATTTACTGGTGCTTCCTTTCCTTAGTTGTATCCAGATCCGTTTCATGCATTCTAAGCCCATTAATTAGAATAAAAAGATTGGTTGTTATTGAATTAGCTTGAAGATTGGTCATTCGATTTTTTAGTCAAGCTAATAATCTAGCAGTTAACCTGTAGCATTAATCATGCTAATAGGCAAGATTATTATGTTCTTCATTTTAAAGTTTGCATTTTCGTTGAACTGTGATTATTATATTCTTTGTTACAAGATTAGCTTGAACACTGGTCATTTAATTTTTTTTAATGAAGTTAATAATTTAGTAGTTAATGTGTAACGTTAATCATTTTAATATTCGATCATTGTTTTTGTTAATTCAGTGGCTTTTAAAACATACATTTAAGTTGAAGGTTCTCTATAGGCAAGTGTTGTTATTGGTTGCAATGTCTCATGAGGTTTTTAATGGGTTGGTTAATTAATTTATTGGATATCAAATGTTTTCTCATATTGTTTGATCCGATTGTTGGTTAATTTGTCCTTTGGTTTTATTTATTTGTTTCTATAGGTATTGATCATAATAATGGTTCATTATTTTTTGCCTTTGGATATTCGCAGGTTCTAAATTTGTAGGTTATTATATTGAGTAGGGATTTATGTTTCTCCTTTTAAACTGACTTTTTCTACTTAGCATATTGCGATGTTGCTTTTCTTTGATATCTTTAGGTGGAAAGTTCTTTGGTTTTGGTAAGGCTTCTTTTTTTTTTTTTTTCCCTCGACGGCAAGTTCAGTGGTTTGAAAACTTTCGTATTGTTGCTTGAAAATTTGATTGCTCTGCCAGTATAATTGATCTCTGTAATGTTACTATTAAGGAGGATTAAAGGTGATTGGGTTTTATGTGAGCATTTGAAAAATGCCAAACTCATTAACGGAGTTGTTGCTCTGTAATCTACTTAGCCGCTGGTCAGGTCATCTTCAATTATTCGCAGTTTAACATTGCATATGACCATTTAGTGTGTTCTTATTTACTTCAACGTATGTATGCATGATTTCTGTAAAGGATAAAGATTTGTTGTTATATAAATATTGTAATCGATTGTTTATAAAACATCAAAATTTTATGGGTTTACTTAATTCTGTAATATATTTATAAAGCATAAAATTATATGGCCCATTATTTGTTGTATTTATAAAGAAAGCATATAATTATTTTGCTCATTACTCTCATGACTATTTCGGCGTGACATAATGCTAAACATCCCATCTTGTGTTTACCTCACATTATAATTGGGTGGATGGGGTGGATAGGAAGTTGGGTGGATTTGTAGCAATGGCCGTCTAAAGAAATATCCATTATTTGGTTTTTCTATGTTTAGACATGATTAAATACTTGGCCATCTAAACTTAAAAACAAATTCAACTATGGTAGAGTTGAATAATTACTCATTTCGATCTACAATATATTTGGGAAAAAATTTGGCCGAACCTATACTACTATTATTCATGCCCTTTTTATATGCGGTACTAATTGTAATTACAATTTTTTTTTTTTTTGGAAAACCGCCTTTTTCATGGTATGTTATTATGTATGTAACATGCGTAATAATAATTAATATTAATTCCAGTTCACTGACCTAAACTTCAAAAATCTTTTAATTTTTTTTTCTTTGTTGTGTACTTATTTATGTATCCCTTTTAATTTGGCAACTTTTTTTTTTCAATATATATCTTTAAGTTTAATAGATAGTATTAGTTTTGTGCAAGCTTAGACTACAATAATGCACGTTAATACGTTCAATGCATTCAAAGTTAATGAGTATTAAATTAAATCTCAATAATCAAAGATATTTACGTGCAGTATTTTATTTTTTTATTTTTTATTTCTGGGAAATATATTTACATGTAGTTTGTTTTAAAAATATTTTCTATGTTAATATTATATGTGCATTTATTTTTGGATATTGCTGCCAACGATTAATTCCAATGAAACTTTTTATTTGATTAGTTAATAATCCAAATATATATTTTTTATATATTATTGTTGCATCTATTTTACCCCTGCAACGCACGGGTGGTATAACTAGTTTAAATGATAAGTTGCCGAATTTTGATGCTCTTTGACGGTATGGAACTTCATGCAATTTAAAATATTACCATTAGTTCCTTGTCCATTAATTAATTCCGAACACCTATGTCTTCATAATAGTTATTATAAAACCCATATTATTTGTAACAATTACAAAGTATACTAATCGAATTAAAAGAGTAATACAAAATAACCAACAGACCTACACATTTAATTTGATAATAATATCATTTTCAAAATGAATAATAAAAGATTAAATAAAAGATAAATTTGACATGGCAACTAATTCTGGAAGACAGATATCCTGCAATTACGACAAAAAGTATTGTAGTAGGAAGGTCGAACATAAAAATGTACATAACACAACATAGACGTGGTTCTCTACCATTTAAGTCTTTAAAATGTAAACAGTAGTCTGATTTTAGAAGGAGTTAAACTCCAACTTATACACAAAAAGAGAAAAAAAATGTCTTTATTAATGTAATACTAGATTTTCACCCGTGCGTTGCACGGTTAGACATCTTATCAAAGTATCTATGTAAATATCAATATTTAGTTTTAATAAATTATGATAAATATTAAGTAAAAATAAATTTTCGTTTCTATTACATCATCTTAGAATAAATTGAAAGCAATTAACCCAATCTAGTTTTTCACCCGTGTGATGCACGGGAAGAATAATTTAAAATAATTTAACTTATTATAAAGATTTGATAAATTAGATTCTCACATGTGCTAAAAAAAATTAAAAACTTGATATCGTATAAGGAGAAGACTACATAGAGGGGTAGTTATTTTCTTTTTAATTTTATTTTTTTAAATTCTTAATTATTAATAGTTATTTTTTTCAAGAATAGTTATATTTTATTTTAATTTTTGTTGTATGATATAAGTATTCAATTCATAAAAAATATCAATTATA
>CAVNYN010099258.1:5135-59312 GCA_963692815.1 Nyctanthes arbor-tristis
CTCTCCTGTTTGTTGTTGCCGATGGGATGATTTTCGGCGGCTGAGTCTCCATCTTCATTTTTTTTTTGAATTTCCATACTTGGCAGCCAAAACCCTAGTTAGTCATTTTATCTCTTCCTTTTTTTTTTTTTCATTTTGTTACCATCTTGCGGTTGCCTTATTTTTTGTCTATTTTCCTATGTTGCCATTGATCGGGTCGTTACCATCTTCCAATTGATTTTTTTTAAATTTTCTTATGTTAGCATTCTCATCTTGTCATTTTCTTATGTTTTATCATTTTATTACCATCCTGTTGTCATGAATTTTTTTAAAGCAGTGGCGTCGGCTACACTAAGCACACATAAATTTCAATTGACAAGTGTGCTCTTCCGATCTCCTATTTTCCCAGATGGTAACATTTGTTTTATGAATGCTAACATCATTACTGTGTTTTGCGGTGTGGCGGTGTCGACAGTTGACGGCGGTCTCGAGTTGAAAGTGTTGTTGGCGGTACATAAAGAGACTATTTTTTCATTGGAAAAAAATTATATTTAAGTAATTATTAGTATAAGTATAGTAATTTATAAAAAATCATAATTAATAAAGAATTGAATTTTAATTAAAATTGGTTTAGGGTAGTTTTGAAATAGAAAATAGTATTTTTACAATTACTTTCAATCTAGAGGTATTTTTTTAAATACTATCACAAAGAGTATTTTTATGTAAAGAACCCTTCATAATATTTATTTTGCAATTTGCATTAAATGGTTGATCCAATATTACCTAGCCCATTTAAGCCCAAGTTAGTAAGTAAGTTTTAACAAATTAAGCTTAGCCAATCAGCCCCTAATTCCTTTCCTTCAACTGATCACGTTTCACGCAGTTTCTTCCCCAACTCCCATATGGTTTCTTTTTCCTCTCAGTCTGACAGTTGCATCTCACTTTCACAAAGTTTGAAATTTTCTCTTCAAAACTCCCAATCTCTATAAACAAAGATCAACATCAACAAAACTCAAAATTTGTGAAACTCAAGATTTACGATGGCATTTTTGCTCGAGCCTTCAATTAACTTGTAAGTTTCCATTTTCTTTTCTTCCTCCTTCAAAGTTGTGCAATTTGATATGTTTAGAAACTAGACAATAGGACTCATATACACAGGCTTCAGCTGGTTCATTCTACATGCCACTTCGACCGCTATTCCCATCGGTCGACACCTATACCCAATGGAATTCTACTGGTTTTTATCTCAATACATACATGAACAACAAATCCACAATTTCTGCCATCCTTAGCATTCACTCCTTACCATAGAAGAGTGAAAAAAAAAGACAAAAGAGAAACATATTCAGCAGCCAAGACAGAGAGAGAGCCGAACGCACCACCACTTTTTTCACCAACATCCACCACTTTGTTTCTGTAGGAATCTCACTTCAAACTTAAAGCCCATGTGTGCCGAAATTACCTCAATTAACCATGGTCGGGATTTCATTGAGTGTCACCAAAAAGTGTAGCCCGAGATACATGAAGTCGTTCCATGTATTTCGACTCTTCAATCCCTATTTCTCTTTAAAATCGAGTTTAGATGATGCTAAAAGCATGTATTCCATACTTATTGCCTCAATTTGTAAGGATTTTATTGGATTTCATGGAATTCTTCTCTTGCATCCTCTACCTCACGCCTCTCTATCTGCGATATTGTTCTTCTATATCTAATTTCTTCAATTGCGATATATTAATTTAGTGGATTTTATTGTCAAGCCGCGGTAATTCACTTGAAGCTTAAGATAGTCATCATCTTTGTTATATGATTTAAGTTAGTACATAGACTTCTAATTTGTTCTAAATGGTTCTTAAATTTCTATTGTAACTCAAGTTCGTCCTTGCTCTTTCATATCTAGTGAAGTTAGTAACTGCAATGCCGTTGAAATCCTTCTAGACCCAAAAGTTCTAAGTCTAAATACGTTAATCCCTTAATTTCCACCAAAAAAATAAAAAATAAAAAAATTGGTTGTTCAAAATTTCCAACTTCTAAGTAATCTTTTATTGCGACAAGAATCCTCCTTACTTATGGTATTATATACACTGAACTTCTAAAGGATATCGTTCTGTCCAAAATTAAAAGTTAGCAAATTTTAAACAACACAGATCGGTTATTAACTTAGAATTTATTCTATATGGCTAGATGAGGCGAGTTGATCTCCTGAAGTTTATTTGCCGCTAAAGCTCAAACTTAACTCTGAAATTAAGGTAGTCTCTACTTCCTAAAGTTAATTATTTGTCCAACTGATGCACCCTTAACGCAATGTTTGAGTTGCAATTCGTGATATATGTTTTACATTAAATGTAATTCAGATTTTCGTGCCAACATGTTGTAGCCAGGATCGAACGTTGATTTAATTTATATATCCATGGGTAGTATGATATACCATGTTAGTACATACAAGTTTGAAAAGGCCTGAGTAGTATGTTATAAATGATATACTCACTGGTTAATTGAGAGATCGCCAGCCTGTGTGGTAGCATATGTATTTGACTTGTCCGGTTTATCTGAATCATATATAGTGATTTGTTTAAAAGTGAATATTTTAACATGTGAAAAGTGCACCGAGACTACTGGGTGTTTCTTTGAAATGCTTATTATTTTTCTAAAACCTTTTTACAAGTGCTTGAGTGGGGAGCGAAACCGACAGAAGTGGCTACCGAATACTCTAGATTTTATTATACGAAAAACATTACTCATAGTTGTTATTATGTACAAGATCTTTGTGGGATTAATACGTAGATTAATTTACGTTGACTGAACATGTGAACTCACATTTATTGTCTTTCCTCAAGTTTGATGTTACTAAATATTCAGTAAAGTGCGTTGCAGATTTTGAAGCTATTTTTTATAAAAAAATTCCGCATGTTTAAGGGCTTTCTTCCGCTTAATTCAAAGTTAAAAGGCATTATAAGTAGAGTTTTGAGTTTGTAAAACTCGGGGAGTTACAGTTTGGTATTAGGGCCAAGTTTACGTTTCTGTAGACTCACATAGAAGTTGAATACTAAAGATATTAATTATTTTGATTTAAGTTAGCCACTCGCTGCCGTTCGCTCTGCCAGCTTCACGGTGAAGTTTTTATTTTAGGATTTCAAGATACTATTTGGATATGACTTAAAGCATGATTGTGAATATTTTGTATTTTTTTAAATAATGATAAGTGATAGGTACGATGGAAAGTTTAATGTCATCTTATATGATGTTTCTATAAGTATTTTGTATTTGAGTTGAGTTGGCAAGATGTCTGATTTCATGTTATATTCAAAGTGTGACCAATAAAGATGTTTCTCAAATTTAGTCCTCAAAATTTGGTTAGGTAGTTATTAGATACCACACTTAAACTGGACCTTTACATAACCGGCATTACTGATATGGCAACTGGAACTAGAGGTGATCTCATCCCTGTTGGAAGTGTGATTAGGGCATATGTAGAGTCTAGGCGGAGCCCAGAGGAGACTATTGAGGATCATGTGGACATGTACCGGCTTGCCCATGCTCAAGCCATTGGCCTAGACTTCGACATTAGTGACATGCTCTCTATCTACCACTTGACTACTAACTTTTGTCGTAGGGAGAGAATGGCAGCTAGAGCAACGTATGAGGAGTGGAATACATCACTCAGTGTGCAACTAGATTTTGATACATTCAGCGAGAGATTAGTGGCATATTGGGATTGGTACTTGAGCTTGAGCTTGAGCCATAGCATGAGGTCGTACTAGAGTTCCAGCTGGATGAGGGGATGCCAGTTGAGGCTCCCAAGGAGGATGGCTCTCAGGAAGACCCTGAGGAGGATGAGTTTGAGGTGGATCCTGAGGAGGATGTGGAGATTGTCGAGGACTCTAAGCTTGAGTCTTGTGTCACTTGGGAGGACATTCCCCCTCCATCGAAGAGGTTTAGTGTACAAAGTAGCTTAGATAGCTAGGACGATAGCAACGATGATGAGTAGCGATAGGGTGATTTTAAAGTTTGTATCTATATTTGTTCTGAGCTAGTATTAGGCATCAGCCACTGGCCTTTAATGGCCAAGGTGGACCCTTGGCTGTTGACGAGCGGATTCGTACTATAAGATCGGATTTTGCGCTATATATCCTGCCCAGAGGACCATAATGTGCTATGTACGGAGCTTAAGCTAGTTGGAGGAGTCAGGCACTGGTGGGAGTCTGCATCTCGCACTAGGATTGATGAGGAGCAACAAAATCTTCCCTGGGTTCAATTTAAAATCGAGTGAATTGATAAGTACTTTTCCAGGCACTCCATGATCAAAAGGAGGTAGAATTTCTATAGTTATCCCAAAGAGCTATGGATATAACTGCGTACGGGAGAAAATTTGAGGAAGTGTTGGGCTACGCTCGCACTAAACACATGAAGGCTAGGTGGTTTGAAAGGGGCTTGAGCCCTGTAATCAGGCAGATTGTGTGTGCCTTTGATCTCCCCACCTATTGGGAAGTTGTGAAAAAAGCTCAAGCAATAGCATACTCTAGTATGAAGTTCGGAGGCCAGAATGCTCAGAAGGATTGCAGAGAAAAGAAGTGGTCAAACTAGAATAGGAATAGAGGTCAGGGCCAAAATAAGAAACTAAACACAGGAACCAGTGGAGGTCAGAGAAGTAGAGGTCTCCCACAGTATCTAAAGTGCAAGAAATACCATTGTAGGAATATCGAATAGGACATAATATTTCCTACAGTTGTGGCCAACCAAGCCACTATGCTAAGGAGTGTAAGTTCAATTAGGGAAAGAGTATCGATCACTTATGAGCAGGCCACCCAGGATCCCATTATCACAGCAAGATCCTATCTGTTTATAGAACTCCTGTTTATGTTTCGTTTGACTCGAGTGCTACACATTCCTTTATATCTGTCGCTTGTCTAGCTAGATTAGAATTGGTAGGGGATAAAACTGGTAGTGTACTGGAAGTGTACCATCAGGCGTAATAATTGACTCTAAAGAAATAGCTAGGGAAGTACAGATAGATTTTGCCAGATTAATCCTGGGGCCCGATTTACATGTTATTGAAATGAAAGATTTTGACATAATATTGGGTATGGATAGGAGAAAGAATTGAGCAACCATTGTGTGCCATTAAAAAAAGGTTTTTTATGGGAAAAGGGTGATGAAGAACTTAAATTTTACGGTTCAAAAATTACGGCATTACCTCGCCTTGTATCGACTCTTCATGTAAAGAAATTAATGGCCAAAGAAAGTTGTCAAGGATACTTCGTCAATCTTCCGGGTAAGCCATTGGATGAAGTGTCCCTAGATAGTGTACCAGTGGTACATGAGTACCCCAACATATATCCTGAAGATTTGTTGGGCACTCCGCTCGATAGGCCGGTGGATTTCACCATGGATTTGGTACCAGGAGCTACACTTGGTTCTAAAGCTCCCTACCAGATGATGCCTAAAGAGCTACAAGAGTTGAAAGTTTAGGTAGAGGAACTTTTGGAAAAGGATTCATTAGACTGAGCATCTCACCTTGAGGAGCACCGGTGTTATTTGTAATGAAAAAGGATGGAAGTATGAGGATGTGCATCAATCATCGTGAACTAAACAAGTTGACGATCAAGAATAAATACCCACTCTTGAGAATTGATGACTTGTCTGATCAGTTGAAGCGAGTAGCTATTTTCTTAACAATTGATTTGAGATTAGGGTATTATCAATTGAAGGTTAAGTCGATAGATATGCCAAAAATGGCATTCCAAACCCTCTATGGGCATTATGAATTTACAGTAGTGCCCTTAGGTTTGACTAATACCCTTGTGGTATTTATAGATCTAACGAATAGGGTTTTTCATCAATTTTTAGACATGTTCATTATTGTGGTGTTTAACAATGATATATTGATATACTCGAGGGATTCTGAGCAACATACTAAACATTTGAGAATGGTGTTGGATACATTACGGAGGGAGAAATTATATGCCAAATTCAAAAAGTGTGAATTTTGGCTGGATCGAGTAGGATTTTTAGGCCATGTCATGACAGCTAAGGGAATTTTAACCAGAAAAATGCAAATGGAGTTATTTTGATATAGCTATTGGCTGGAGACAGAAAACATGTGTCTAAATAGAATTCAAGAGTTCGTCAACATACCTGGCATTAGAAGAATAATAATTATTGCTATCTCTAAAAAAAAGGCGAATTCAACTTGTTTATAGAGTAGATAAAGAGCAATTCCTATTTGCAAAGGCAAGCAGTTACACAATTATCACAAAAAGTCAAGATTTAAATAAATATAAAAAGTTGCCATAATTACTCTTCGCTAATGTTGTCGATACACAGAAGAGATGTGGAAAAGCATTTAGCAACTTCTGAGAGCAGATTATGGATATTTTACAGAAACATGGTTTCAAGTTGGAAGCAGAAAGGAGAATGCATGAATATAATTCCAAAAGGGTTAAAGGTGTAAGAGTTATAACCTCCAAATATCATGAACACTGTTGCATAAGTTTACTATTTGACCAGCATCAACAGACATGAATGTTTGAATTTCTCCTTCTGAAAATGTTGATCTCTTTGCTAAGCTAACATAAAGACACTGAAAGGATACATACATGGTCAGTCCAAGTTTAAAAAAGAAAAAAAAAAAGAAGCATAACACTGATCGTCATTTAAATATGTTAAGGAGTCCTAAAAAAATCAAGCTCAACTTTATGAACCTCCCCCAAGCAACCTTCTGGTGTTACTACAATAGATTTTTACAAACAACTGAACTAACCATGCATTTACTATGAACCTTATAAGCGAACCAATTGACAAAACTCTAGGGGCAGTCTCATTAAAGGTAGGCCAAATCAATCGCAATATTCAAACGCACGAATATAGAACGCACGATGCAACTTAATTTGGCAACATTTACAGAACACAGCGTCAAGCAATACCATTATATATCCTACAGAAAATGGAATAACATACCTCTTGCATACGATGAGTACCATCTGGACCGTCTATTCACTGCGTCTTGACCGTCTAGCCACTTGTATAGAGAGAAAATTCATAAAATTCAGTAGTTCTAGAAACCCTAAAATCGACAGCCATATGTGAGTTGAAAGGGGGTGGAGAAGATAAAGCGTAAGATAAGGGGAAGATAAGAACAGATCAAGCCCCTTAGCGATCCAAAGGTGAAGAAGATAAGAAAAACCAATCGCCCAAAAATTTTTGCTCAAGATAGATCAATCGAAGAGAGAACCGATGGAGACAGAAAACCTAATTCCTAAAAATATTTGGACCATGCAATGGAATGAAGACTGAAATCGAGCCCCATTCATTTTCTAGTTACTAAAAATAAGTTAAAAAAATAAAATTAAGGAAATTTTCGGGGTTACACCACATGGAGTACAACAAAAGGGTAAAATATCCATTTTATCCTCAAAAGATAATATTTTGGAGGGAAAATTGCGGTACAGTGGTACCGCAACTAATCTCCCATTATATATATATAGATTGTCTTATATATGTATTGAATAAATTACAAAGTTGAGAGGTATCAAGTAATATTCTATTTCCAGTTTTAAATTTCATAACTATCAATTTGTTATCTATATTAATTAATAATATAGACAAATCTAAAATACCATAGGAGTTACCACAATAAGAAATAAAATGTTAAAAAAGACCTTGTTAACAGATTTTTTGGTGGGGAAAATGTCGACAAAGGTACCGCAGACTTAATTCCTTATATATATAATATATATATATATCAAAAATCATTAGTAAATCATTTGTAAAGCTAAAAATACTTTTGAGTCTGGTGTTGGGATTGCATCCTACCATTCTCAAACACTTGGGGGCCAGAGATTATTCTGTTTGTTGTAAAATTGAAGTTTGCGGTCTCAACACTAGAAGATAGAGTCTATTTCTCACTTTGTTTACACTTGATATTTAAAAACATTGCACAGTAAAACCAAATTCATAATAAGATCCAAAGGATATCTCTAACTATTTTAATAAGTATATTTCATTAACTAGCCGAATCAAGTGATGGGAAGGCCTTTACATTAAAAACTAGGCTTCGAATCTTTTCAAAAAATTTCATAATAAGCTTTCTTCATTATATCGCTATCTACTTTTACCAATACATAATCTTTAACATAAACTACTACATGACATTTAATATAAATTTAGTCGACAATCATTCATGAAAGTTATTGATAAGGAAATATGTATAAATATAGGCTCATAGTAGTTGATTCCATATATATCTATCTATATATTAAACCACTAATAAAGTGGTTGGCTTTTTTTCCGCCTAAATACATTGGTGAGCTTCGTAGTAAATTCCAGAGGTAATTTCATTTTGTGATGCCCCTAAATTTATTTACTGGGTGTTTGGATTATTTATAGAAAATATATATTATTATTTTGTAAATCCATTCCTCTGTTTTTCCTTATCATCTCCAACAAATTTCCATCCTGAAATCGATATCCTTTCAAGCTTCGATTGGAACCTTAAATAGATTAGAAGAAAATCATGAATCGTTCCCTAATTATCGCAAAATTTGAACACTCTTCTATATATTGTGCAAAATTGAAAGCCCCTATCCATTCCACATTGGCATCCATGGCAATGAATTGAGGATTTATTTCTTTTTGAAATGATCTATCTCTGGTATATTTTCCCGACTAATTTAGTTGCAGCGGAATCTTATATGTGTGTGTGTATTTCCCATGTTGGATTTCTTGCTGAAACCGATAAAGAGAGAATAGGTGCAGTTGCTTGAGTCTTGCAACTTATACACGATTCAAGTCAAGAACTAATCTGTCTTTGTGAAATAATATACCTCTAGTAATTATTTTTTTTCATTGATTTGTTGCAAAGGAATCTTATATATATTTTCCATATTATCTTTATATTCTATTTCTATTTTTATTTCAAAATGACATTGCATACTTATGTAATTTCATCTACTGTAATTCACTTATTCCACCCACTATATCTTAAGGCCATGATGATATTTCTCACTCTGATACATATCTTATTGAAAATGAAACCTTCTAAAACTTAGTGAGTCATGATTTTACAAGAATAATGATGCTTATAAATTTTAAGAACCAATAGTGTTACATAGGAAACCATTGGCTAGGAGTTGATTATGCGGTGTTAAATGCTAATGTATCATTATGCCAAATTTGGAAATACAAGGGCTTTAAGGGATTAATTTAGATAATAAAGGGACATTGTGGAAGTTCAAACACAAAGGTTTTAATTCTTTTTATTTTTTTATTTTTTTATTTTTTATTTTTTGCAAATCTATAATTGTTAGAACTCCAAAAGTTGTTGAGTCCGTTTCTCCTCACAGAGGCTGTCCGGCGTGCCAGTATGCCATTTTTATTTTTAAAAAAATCAAACACAACACAACAGCTAAGCGTGTTTAGTCAAATGGGCCCCAAATCAAACCCCCAAAAATTTCTCTCTCTAGAAAATCCCTCACCGGCCGGTCTGCCCCTCTCTCTACCAAAGTTCCGGCAACCGCAATGAGACCTTGGTCCATCTAGCCCACCGCTCAGTCCCTCTCTCCACCCCAAGTTCCGGTGAAGCAGAAGTCCGACTTTCCGATGAACATACCGAACCTTCTGGCCCAATACTTACTTTCCAGTGAACATACTTGCCCCTCTATCCACCTCTCTCTCCACCGCTCCGCCCCTCTCTCCACCCCAAGTTACTGCTTTTGTAACAATATCCCTAATATTTTGTCACTATTCTCTACCTTCAATGCCATTCTATTCAATTTCTTGCATCTATTACACACAATTTGAAGAGCGTTTGAAGGTGACCCAATACTTGCTTTCTCTATTTTTAGAAGCATACGAACTCGTTGATTGATGTTGTGTTCTTGTAGAAAGATTTTGTATAGCTTTTGATGTGCTTATTGTTGTAGCTTGAAAGTAGATGGATATATGATATTTATCATGCAATTTAGGATCGAAACTTTATTAATCTCTACCTGTTTGAGTGTGGAATTCTTGATCCAGTGGTTATATTTATTGGGTTCTTGTGAAATCATGGAGTGTTAGTTTTTCTTGGCTGCGGAGCAAGCAGTGTGTAGTCTGGTTTTTATGAAGGTTCAACAATGGACGTTTCTTTTTATGTAGAGGTCATTGGATTTTTAGGGGTTTGAGTAATTTTTTACGATTTGAGTTTCTCTTTGTGTTTCGCCATCAATGTCATTGTCTTGGTATTTGATTGGAAAAAATTATTGATGGAAAAATTTGTATTCTGTATGATCTACCTATACCATTAGATTTGAATTTTTTTCCCAATCAAATGTATGCTTACCGAATGAGCTTTTACTAAAGGGAATGGTGATTTCTCTTCAACGTTGCTCTTCCGATCTGACTGATGTAAAATGGTAAAGTATTAATTGCAGATGGTAGAAAATCATCAAATCAGTAGCCTTTTTTCAACGCTTACTTCAGTCGAGCAACTCTTTCACCCTTTGTGATTGCCTTCCTTGTAGTAGTGATCATAAATATTTACATAAATTAAAATAATTTGTAGTGTATACATGGCATATTAAATATGCAAGTGCATAATTTTTTGTAATGTTGAAAAGAAAGTTCAAGTAATTCAAGTTAATATTTGCCAAAAGGTCTCTAGTTCATAAATTGATTTGTAGCTCTACCTTGATGGAAGGTTTTATTTTGCCATAGAAGACTTATTAAACCTAGCTTACACTTGGGACTTGGGGTTATTGGTGTGGAAAAATACAACCCCTGCAATGGTATAAGTAAGTTCTTTGCTTTAGGGAATGCTAATATTTGGCTAGAAGGGCTGTCTTTCTAATGTGGTGAGATGTAAAAGCTATACATATTTTGAACTTGTTTAACAAATTACATATAGCTTTTGCCTTTTCTTATTTCATTGTATATGATGGTAAAAAGTTCTAGCAGAACAGAACATAAAAGAGGTTCCAATGGCATGAGTTAGTGGAATAATATAGAAAACTAAATGGCTTAATCATTTCATTTTTTCAAATATTTTTCCCTTACCTGCAAGAATAACTTGCCTGTCTAGGATTAGAGATCACTGAATATGAAAGTGTGCAATAATGCATAGCAATGTACATTTGTACAGGCTTGTAAGTCAACTAGCTTGGAAGGCAATCTATTAATTTCTATTATGTTTTCCTATTAATTTTTTTCATTTCTTTAAATGATCAGTTGGCAGTTTGGCCTGTTTGTTTAGAGATGTTTTAACACTTTCCCCTTTTTCATTCAACCATGCAGTTTTATCATAATGGGACTTCAGAACAATGTAGAGACCAAGCATCGGTTTCTCTTTGTCTGCTGTTGTCCTATTGGAATTGTTAGCGATCTCATCACCAAATGTCAAGCCCCCGCTATTTTTCAATTATTATTGAATATATTCGAAAGCAGAAGGTTTTGGGTTTAATTTCATTTTTGCGCAATTAACGGGGACTAGACTTACAAAATAAACACTTCGTACAATTTACTTTATATTTATAAAAGATCAAAGAACATAAAGGGTTATGATGATAAGTATTTTATTTATTAACGTAGCTAAGCTAAACCATGGGAAAGCTTTTACATAGACATACTTATAGATACAAAAGGTATTAAGCTCATGTATTGTTCTTAGATATTTTTATAGCTAAAATACATTCTTATAATTCCAAAGATAGGTCCTCTTCTACATGGAAAATCCACTTCAATTCGCGAGCATGCTCCGACTCTTGGCTTGCTCCTTGATTATTTTGTGTTCAACTATCTACAAAATTGTAGAAAAGGGAAGTAAATACAACATACTCTGTGAGTAATAAAATATTTTGATTCACCTTTTCATTTTGAGAAATACCATTTCAAGAAAATCATAAAATGCACAAAGCTTTTGGATGCACAAGAGGGCCCTATCACTAGTTAAACTTCTACACGTGGCGCGCACAAGATTTAGTGATTCAAAATGACCAAGATCACATAGCATGGTCACAATATAAAGATTACCATATAGCCAAAATAACCAAGATCACATAGCATGGTCATATTACCACAAAGATTACCACATAGCAGAGTAAAATGGGCGGAACATTAACTAATGATCAAATGCAATAAGCCAATTATAATGACGATGCATAAAAAATCCATGCGTATCTCATGAAACTTTATGAACAAAAGAAAGGAAATCAAAGTATCGGTTACTCATCTTTTGATTCAAAGATTCTTTGAACAATTCCCAGTGGAAAATTGCCTTCAAAATTTTGATATTTCTCTAGCAAAGTGTCTTATATGAGGAGAGCTTTATTTTAAGTGCAAAGAGAGTGTTTTGGAAAGTTTTAATTGGTGTTTTATGGCCTTCTCAAATTTTGGACGAATTTTTTGTGTTTGGCCCTTCTATAAATGCTAGAATTTAATTGTTTCTAAATAACAATTGAGATCCATAAATGGCAAAAATAACAACTGTCTCACAACTTAGCAAAACTAACAACATTCATTTAAGGAGAGATGTGGCTAATCCTTGGCCATTCATTTATTTGCTTAAGCACTCCCAATGCTTAATGTGATGTTATAACTAAGTTGTTATGTTTTGAATCATTTTGGTCGGGAACCATATTCCTAATTTGGGTATCATTTGAGTACCAATTTTGTATCTTTATAATACAATTCTAGTAATTATTCAGTTATCATTAAAGTAACGTCCACGTAGCTTAACTGGTTCTTAATTTTTTTTTCCAGGATGTTACACCAAAGCTCTATCCAAGCATGCAGATAGAACTGAGAGGATTCTTTGATGAAGGAGCAATTAGCATTAGACTTTAGCATTGAGATGATTTGTACATGACAAAAGAGTTAAGATTTCTCACTAATTGTAGCAATGTGTAATTAGTGTTTTGTTACAAAATACCCACTATTAGCTTTGATTAGATCCTTAGCTTCCTCAAAAATTAGAGGTCTATATCAGTGGAATCGTTCTATAGCCTCATCCCTATCTTTCTTCTTACTTGACGATTCCCTATTTGAATTTTGTTGAAGAAGTAGATTAATTCAACGGGCTTGTTGATTGGTCAATGAAGTCAAACTATCTACGATATTGCTAGGGTCGACTTGATACATTTTGTTTACATGTTCATGCTATTAATATATATATCTCAGGATTCAGCATCGCAGACTAGATATGCAAATTAAATTCTTAGCCAATCACATAAATTTTAGTTATTAAGCATTACTAGTGGCGGAGCCAAAAGCAAAATTTAGTGGGGGCCAGAGGCAAGTCTTTGACTAGAACGTTACAATTTTTATTTTATTTTATTTTATTTTTCTTTCGTAGAGCAAAACGTTATAAAAGTAAAAGACTAATGCTATTTGTTTACATGCAATGAACCATTATTAATTTCACTGGATATATTTATCTTTATATACGCATATAACTTCATACAATCTAAGATGTCAGAAATTGGGAGTCCTTCCTATTGCCAATTTTCTCCCTCAATTGGAATGGTCTTCTGTTTAATATGATATTTTTGAGGCATGTATTCTATTGGTTTCAATGCATATGTGAATTTTTATTTTTTGGAATTATAATTTTCTTTTCCCCATTTATGTGGCGTTTATTTATTTTTATAGTTCCATGCACTCGGTACTCAGAGGTCTTGAGGAAAAGTGTAACCTGAAGGACTACTAGCGAATGATCAATGTTTGGTTCTTATTTGCGAACATATAACTTAATGGAATCTGTTGGTTACTACTCTGAAGTTAGTTTGCTTTTTATTCAGCATTATACCCTAATTGTTCCTAACCTTTTGATTAGAGTTTCTTTTGAATCTCAGCTCTGTGGTGCTTTTTCTTTTCCTTTTTTTTGGGGTTATGTTTTTCATGTACATTGGTTAATCCGTCACCTTTGTTTACTTGATCTATGCTCGTTGATAACATTAGTTTGACTTTTGTTAGAGTTTGTACATGTTCTATGGAAATTGAGTTGTCTATGTAAATTATATCATTGTTTCCTATTTTGAGTTTTGCATGTCAAAAGAAATGAGTAATGCTCTGCCATTGGTATGTTAATTTAAGTTTTCAGCCAACTTGGCTAACAATATATATCAAGTTTAAGCTAAGATTTAATTCTTGTTTCCATGTTTAAATGATTTTGCTTTATTGTCCCCGGGAATTCTGTTTATTGATTTTCCAAATAAAAGTTGCGGCTGCAATGCTCTCGCAATGATGGAGCTTCAAATAGATGGCTTCCATTCAGCTAATATTTTGGCTTGCATTTTCAGAAGGTATGAAATGGCTACCTTTGAGTAAAATGTTCTAGAAAATAATGAATTTGCTGACAATGTGTGTGGTAATTTCCACATTTGGTTATTTTGAGTTGCATGAAGATGATTAGAATTAGGCTCTTGTGTTAAGACCTAAAAGTCTCTATTTTACAAGTCAATCATCAATACTATCTCTAATACTATTTGCATGAAATCAACTCTCAATATTGTTTAAATATAACGTGCTTCTTTAACCCTTTCAGATGAATTTTTGTACTACTGAATCCAAGTGTTCTACGTGCTGGGCATCCTATAAGATGGCTCTTTGAGGTACTTTATAGCTTAGTGTTCAATTTCTCTTGGATTTTAAGGTTTTGGAGGCAATTGTTTATTGGACTGATTTTCATCTCATTAATTTTTTTTCGATTTCGTACAATATATAATTTACAAATTTGTTTATTAATGTGCTTTCTATTCAAGTTCATAACATTGGCTAAGTCAATCTATATTTTTCCTTAAAGCAACTGAGCTGCATCGGGCCCTACTCCCCGATTTCCTACCCACAGCACGCTTCCACTGTACGCAGCTCTATTGTTTTTCATTTCTGATTATTTTTTAATTTTGTAACAATTCATTTCAGCCCACTTTCCTATTCCTCGAGCAGCACATTCTTGGGGAAGAATTCACTTTTTGGGGGACTGCAAACAAATCCACCAGAGCCCTCTTTTCACCTTTACACGCAGTTTTCTAGGCCTATAGTGAGAAATTTAAAAGTCATCTTCTCTCTTTCCTTTTTTTTTTTCTTCTTCATCTCTTCTGTGTATTTCTCTATTGTTAGCCCCTTTTTACCATTGACAAGGTATCACGCTTAGAAATTGGGATCTGATTCTTTAGAAGCAAAATCAATTCTCGGCAAATTGATTTTGCTTCTCCGATTTTGCTTGTGAATCTTTCTATTATCCCCTAGGATCAACGTCGAATCAACGTCGTCATCTTTTTCTTTTGGTCTTGCTTTCTGGAATACCTGGCTCTTTTCACTTTCAGCATTTCCCTACGGCTGCACCACTATAAGTGAAAGGTGATGAACAGAATATTGGTGGACTTGATTGTTTGGGATTCTTCACACTCTTCTCGGTCCCTAAATCTTGGTGACTCCCTTCTGATCGTTTTCTCAGTAATTGTTTGCAATTTCATATATTGGTTTCATAATTGTGAAATTTTCTTATATTAATGCTCTTTGTGAAAAGAGCTGCATTTGGATTTTTTTCTCCAAATCCTTGTGACTTATTCGGGGAAAATTAGAAGAGAAAAATACAATCACTTGCTGTAGTCATTTATTTTCTATGCCAAGTTGTCTATATGTCCTAGATTTTCCTGATTTTATATTTTATATTTTAATGTTATGCATCAATTCCTGTCTTAGATTTTATGTTCCAGATTTTATGTATCATATTTTACTGTCCTGCATTAATCCATGTCCTGTAGATGATAGTTCACTATTATTACCAAGCTAAGGGATTATACCATTTGTTTTGAAGGAAATGTCCAGTTACCTACCTGTAGAGATTTTTCTGCCTGAGGAACCAACAGTAGCAGTCTCAGTTGTATTTAGTTCTTCCTCAGGATCATAATGTTTTAGGAAGCTGCATGGATGCACATCAACTACAATATTGTATTTTTAAGGGTGGTAGGATTATGAAAGCTGCAGAAACATTGACAATTCAGGTTCAAAAAATTTTGTATCAAATGTTTTGTGAATTGCTCAATTGAGTTCATTATTTTCTTCAATCAAGCAAATTTGTAAGTACACATGGATGATGTTGGTGGTAAAATGTGATGGCAAAGATGGCGCGTGCAATCACAGTTCAGTGCTACGACATATTAGTGATTAAAAATTGAGTCATGAAATCTATTTAACTTTTATAGCATGCCTGCTACTTAAAGTTTCCCTTTATGTTTATCACTTATTTTGTGAAACTTCTTTCCTCTTCCTCTCTTATTATTTTTATCTCCATGTGTATTATTGGGTTTACTAGACTACATTGATAACAGTCCCACGTATTCATCCCTATAGATGGTTCAATATAGGCGTGAAGGGGGTGAAAAAGGGTTGAAATTTGTTCTTCCACACTCTATTTTTGGAAACTAAATTTTTGGGATAAAATAAGTAGGCAAGGGAAGTTGTTCTTCAAGTTTCTTTTTGGGTTCATTGAAACCGATGCTGATTTTATAGAGAAAAGTACAAAATTTATGATTGGAATTTTATACATGATGAGTTATCATTTCTTGAAGAGGTTCCTTTTTGGCTTTCTATAGATAGCTCTTAGCTTCTAAAATGGGTCACTAAGAAGTAAAAAATGAGGAAGGATAAGAAACATGCCATAAAAGTAGCATCATCACTATGTTAAACATGCCATAAAATATTTCTGCAATATTTCACCATGTTAAATTCATGTTGCAATGATGCATAACAGTAGTACCATCACTATCTATTTTCATTCTAGCTTATTGACTTATTCAATGCTAGCTTCAACTTTACTGCTTAAATAACTAGCACTAGAAACTACCTCTGAGACTATTAAATAGATATAGTCGGTTGAACTTATCTAAGTGGTATCTTTAAGGTTCTTCTTAGCTTTATCAAAGTTCTCTTTTTCTCCTCCTCTTCTTACCTATCAGAAGCTTCACTACATTATTCTTTATTTTACCTATCAAGACTTATGGATTTTTCAGAGTTTTGTGATTTATTTGGATCCTTTTAATTTGATTTGAAGAGCATGGCAACGAATTAAAGAATTTTCCCCCTCACATTATTTAATTTTCCATGTATCCAATTGTGGGTCCAAATAAAGAATTTTCCCTCTATGTCCATGTTTTCCCTACACATTATTTGAGAAGAGGTTTTTTTCACCTCATTTTTACACAAGGTTTTTTGACTTGAGTTTTTTCATCATGCATTAATCTTGCTCTAAAAAGAACAACTCTCTAGCATTATCTTTACTCATTCATTTTCTTCATTTGCATTACCTGGAGCTCTCTCAGTAGTTCAAATGTCATTTTCAATAGAGGAAATGTTTCGCTTAGGTTCATATGGAAATTTATTGCTTTTACTTTTCGCTTGGCTGTTGATTTTTTATGCTTTGGACATAGTAGCAAGGCATTGTACTATCGTATAAGATATTTAAGTATGTTTACATTGGTAGACATAATCACATGATTTATAACCATACAGATCGGATCCAATTCCTTTCGTTTTTGAATTTTGTTTTTCTTTAACTCTCTATTATGATGGGGGTCTCTCATTGGCGGTGGATTTCCCTTTCTTTTCCAACGTAAAAATAATAGGCAGTGGCAGGGAGAAAAAAAAGATCAGTGGCGGCATGAAGGCCTTGAACCATAGCCCATAGTTTAGCAGTCGAACAACGCCCCCATGCTTCTTGACTGTAATGAATGCATCTATAAATCTGAATCATCCTTTCTCTATCCATACATGTATGGGGTACGATTTAATTTGTAGAGGAGATGGCATCATGTAGAAGGGATGAAACAATAGGCTGGGCTACTTTCAAGCCAGACAGATATGGCAATCGGGACAATGGCCGGGGCTGTCTTTTTATTTTCCAGTGTGCTTTGCTCTCTGATTTTCCTTAATCAGGCAAACAAAGAAAGCTGAAACAGATTCTGAAGCATACAAGTGAAGATGGGAAGATGAAATCCTAAAGAGGCAGTCCACTTTCAAATGCATCTCTGCCTATGATGTACTAGGTATTTGTTCTTGGATGTATCTTTTATAAATTTCTTCAAGCTGTGCTCTTCTATCCATTTTCTGTCTATTGATTTCGAGGAAGAAAATGAGTTAATTTTGGTTGAAAAATCTTGCTTTAAGTCAATTAGTTTTGAACAGAGAACGTTTAATTTTGTTCAATGTTAGAGACTAGAGATGGCTGTCCAAGCTTATTAATAAAATAGAACATATTACAAATTGAAGTCGAATATTGAACTAAATTCTAAGAAAAAATTGGACTATTTTGATGCTTATCTTTAACTTAATTGTCTTGAATTGAATGTTCAACAAATAGGTTAAAAGTCTATAGTTTTAAAAAAGGTCTTTGTATGATGAAAGTGATGCTGAAAATAGAAGGCAATGTAAAATAGATGGAAGTGTAAATTTACAATGAAAAATACATTTAACGCTGTCGATCGGCATATAATTTCCCTACTTCATATCAAGGTCTAAAACCGTAAAGGCTTTAATAAGGTATTGAAATAATTGTTTTATGTACAAGACTCATTTTCTTGAAAATGCCCTCAACTCTGTTGAACTTCTAATTCACAAAAAACAGTACCCTTAAAAGTGTAGAAAATATGGTTAATAAAGTTGGAGATACAATTCAGAGAATCTCGAAAAGGTAGTTTATTAACATAAAAAATTTTCTAAAATTTGTATACATCTTATTCATTATTGTGTAGAAAATATGATACTGATTAATATTTTATGTTCTAGACGTACAGGGTGAATGAACGTAGCGATGACATTTCTACTAGGTGGGCTACATTGGAAGTGCTAGAAACAGGCACCATAAATAAAAGAATCATTGTTTCACTGTTATAATGATTTCTAAAACATGAATTCTATCATTTATACATAAGAGCATGGATTCTTTAGTTGATTTTTTAAAGTTAATTCTTAACTTTAGAAGTTAATTCATATTCATAGATATGCAATACTACATTAGTTCATAATTGTCCTGTTTGGCTTCAATTAATTTCATTAAATTTTTTGACACTGCTAAGTTTTGCTTTTTTGGCATATTTGGCAAATAGGAGATAAATTAGTTAGCAAAAGATAGAATTTATGGAGTAGTTTCAGCCTATATTTTGTGTTTGAATGCAAGCAGTGTACCATCTTGATTATTGATCTATGAAATAATGTTGATAGGACTATTGTTGAAATTTGGCTTCCGAAATGTAGGAACTTGCGGAGAGCCAAAGAAATGCTTAAGGGCATTTTCTCCAAGTATAGAGCCAGTGCAATTTTGTCGATAGAATATATATATATATATGTAGCTAAAATGTTTAGAAATTCTCAAGGGAATAAAATATTGTATTATAGAATCTTTGTAGTCCTAAAATTAGAATCATTTCTGGATGCTAAGCATTATATTAGTTTTGTTTCTTGAAGTATTGTTATCCATTGTAATTTTAAAATGTAAGCATTATTCCAATTTTTGTTAAATTTTATAAGTGAGATATGTACAGACTTCCAAGTAATCGTGTCTTATGCCATGACTATTAACAAAAGTCAAGGACAATCACTTACACATGTTGGGCTTTATCTTAAAACTGTGTAAGTAGGTTGAGCTTAAAAATATTAGTATTGGATCAAGAGGGTAGACCAACAAATGCAACAAGAATTATTGTATACAACGAAGTGTTTCAAAATTTATAATCAATAAGAATTATTTGTTTTCAATTTTTTTCAATTGTATTATATTATTTTGCAACATTCGTACTATTATTTATAATGTTATAAATATATCTATTATTTTATTACCACATCAATTGCTTTTTTCTCCCGTGCAACGCATGGATAATAAGACTAGTTATTTTGAAAATAAATGATGAATATAACCAAAATAATTAACTTTTTGTTTTTAAGTAAGAAAATTCTCTTCATGGTTTAAAGAATGCAAAAGGACATATTTGTCGGGGGAGTGATTGTGGCAACTGCCTTGAAGCTTTAGTTAGGAAATGACGGCTGTCAACATATTGAGTTATGATTTTTGTAAATGGTTTGTATGCAGGGATGTCAAATTACCCCGACCAGACCAAATACTCATGGTGCCTTGATCCAAACAGGGTAGATCGGGGCATGGTCTACAAACCTGATCTGTTTATTAAAGAAAAAAATTACAAAACGCCAATAATGACGATATGTATTATGTTGGACTTGGAGTCTTGGACTTTGCTAGATTTGTGCTTTTGAGTTTTGTCATTTGTGGTATCTAATTATTATCTATAACTCTATTGTATTTGTTGTGTTAACTTATATGAATACCAAGTGCTTTATCCAACAGTATCATGGTGATTTAGCTATTTTAGATTCACGACCAACAAATGAAGGTTAGTAGGAAAATGGGAACTAGGAAATCATTTAGCTTCTAAGGGATTTCTCAGGTACATATTACACTCCCTCTATCCCACAAAGGTAGTTCACTAGTTACTTTTACATAGATTAAGGAACGATAATTAATATTATTTTTCCGCATATACCGTTATGTCTCCTTAATTGTTTGAAATACTTTTAATGCAAAGGTAGCTAAATAACAATAATTAATTAGTAACACATATGGGAATAGAACATTAAATGCGTGCTCAATATGGCGGACTATCTTTCTGGGATGGAGGTGGTATTTGTTTTGTTTCCAAGAAGGTTATTTCTAGAATAGTATCAAAGTTATTGATCTCTATACATTCATGTAATAACCTAAAGAAAATTATAACTTGAAATTAATATAGAAAAGGTTTATTCGAAAACTAATTGAAAATGTGTGCGTCTACGTGAAAGGCACATACACCGAGTGAAATAATGTAGTTCCGGTTGTGGTTTTATGGACACTTTTTTCCTCAATACTTTGGTTATTAGAAGCCAAGTTAATAAGAGGAGTTGAAGTCCTTATAGCATACTTCTACAGATGGTCACATCTTTGTATTTCAACTTAACTATTATTTATAATAAGACTCTAAAATTGGCTCATCGGACAGAGTTCGAGATGTCCCAGCTTTAATAGGGCAACTTCACCCTTCCATAACTTTACCTTTGCCTATCTGAATTTTCTATGTGTTGTTATATCGTTCAAAGCTAAGAAGTAAAGGCTTTACATTGATGTTATTAAAATTTAAGTTTCAAGGACGGTTGGTATTTTGAATGATCGCACGAAAACTAAATCTTAAGATTGAGATTTCAGGATTTGAGCTGCCTGCATCAGCTGCTGCTCTCTGATTTTTATCTCCAAAACTTCATCCAAATAAAAACCTTCAGTAGTAAGGATTAAGTCTTTAACTTCCACCTCTTGCTTCTTAAATTAAGAGGATAGAAGTTACCCACATCCTAAATTCTCCAATTAGGGAATTCTTTGGAGAGGTGGGAATAATCAATAACTCTAAGTGATAATAATTTCGGAGGAAACTAACCCTATAAATAAGAGAGCAATTGTCATGGAATACTGACAAAGGAAAAAAAACCAACGAAAGCTTAAGGTAACCGGAGGCTCTTTTCGATCCTGATCCAGTTCAAGATCCCATATGATAATGCTAAGGATCTGAAAGTCCGGGAATTCAGAAATTTCATACTGCCATCTAGGTGCACACACCTTAAGTCAAAGTGCATGCACCTACACAACAGTTCTTACAGAATCTAATATTCTACCCTTCAGCTAATTTTTTACGTTTATGCTAACACGTCCTCTAACAGCGAGTAGTACTTACATACACTTCCCTTATTGTCATTTATGCGTTTCTGTGTGCTCTTCCGATCTCTAAATTCTTGTAAGTTTAATTCATTATTTTGCTTGAAGTTTATTACGTATAAATGATGATGCCCCTTTATGTTATGTAATGTTACGTATATGTGTTAGTATACTGGAAGCAGCATGGTGATTCTCAAGCGGGTGGCAGAACGGTATACTCTTATTAGGATTTGTGAAACATCATTAGCAATCAATGATGTTAATGAACAAATTTTATATCTACGTTGGCCAACCATTTATTTTAATGCTAAGTTACACCCTAACAACGGGTTTAGAGCACTCGGGGTAACATCATAATACATAGTTGGGCCCGTAATGTGGTATTCTTAAGAAAATCTTGTGTATGCCTTGGTAATACTCACTAAATACTTGGTATTCATATATTTTTATGTTTTCCTTTCATATAGATGTTGCCGCGTAACATACTGCCTTATTTCACGGCTTGGAGACTCCCCACAGATGGAACCCGATATTTATACATCAAGGAACCTGATACATGGGGCTTTTATACTGATTATCTCAGATTGTATGACTTTCTTGGATGTGCCCTGCATATTGAGCACTATGATGCTGAAACTTTGGAATACTTACACACTGCCCATATCATGGATTTGGGCAGTGTGTAAGTATTCCCCCATGTTTAAACCTCGTATGTAAATCTAACCTATGCCAATCAATCTTTGAATCTAATGCCGGGGTAACAACCATTTATTTTGATGATAAGTTACACCCTAACAATGGGTTTAGAGCGCTCAGGGTAACATCATAATACGTAGTTGGGCCCATAATGTGGTATTCTTAAGAAAATCTTGTGTATGCCTTGGTAGTACTCACTAAATACTTGGTATTCATATATTTTTATGTTTTCCTTTCATAGAGATGTTGTAGCGTAACATCTTTGCCTTCATGGCTTGGAGACTCTCCACAGATGGAACCCAATATTTATACATCAAGGAATCTGATACATGGGGCTTTTATACTGATTATCCCAGATTGGACAACTTTCTTGGATGTGCCCTGCATATTGAGCACTATGATGCCAAAACTTTGGAATACTTACACACTACCTATATCATGGATTTGGGCTGGTAAAGGAGTTGAAAAGCCGTGAAAATTGATGAAGTAGTTTTTGGTTTAAGTCCTAATATAATCACGGTTTTGAAAATCGTTCGAGGCGCACCTCGAATTGAGGCACATGCTGAAGGATTAGAGGCCCATTTGGTTGTTATTTTTTAGGGGGTGTGCTCCTCTGTTGAATGAACAGCACGCCTTCAGGCGTGAGCCTCTTATTTTACCTAAGAAATCTTTTAGTATCTCCCATGTGATCCATTTAGGCCTATAGAAATATGAAAAGACAGGTTCTTAGAAGTCAATTAGGGCTCTAGTACTTAGGGTTATATAAAAGAGAGCTACCCAAAACCAAAAAGAAGCCCAAAAGTGTAGATCTCAGCATACTTTTTCTGCAGAAAAATGAAAGGGAACTTTTTCTCGTTGGGACTTGGGAGCATTTCAGTTTCAAACTTCCTTTGTTAGTAGCATACTTTTCTGTAGAAAAGTAAGGGAGAAAACTGTCGTGTTGGTAACAATTCAGTTTCAAACTTCCTCTGCAATTTAATCAACTTCTTCTGCAACTTCTAGCCACTTCCAATGGAATTGCAGCCTGTAGGTGTGTTTTTTTTCTTTTTTGCTCTACCTTCCTCATCAACCTTTTCTTCTCTGATGCGCTGGTTTTTTTCTCCCTTTGTTTTAGGTTGTAGTGATCCTTCTAGCTCTGTTTTTTAAGGCTTTACTAATCTTTCAGTCTTTGATTTTTTTTAGGCTTTAATGTTTTTCTTTCTGGCACTAATTTTTGTAGGCTTTTCTGATCTTTACTCCTTTACCTTCCTCATCAATTGTTTCTTCTTTGATGCATGTTCTGTAATGCTGTTTTCCCCCCTTTTTTAGGCTTTAGTAATCTTTTTGGCTCTATTTGCTTTACTAATCTTTGAAGCTCTAATTTTTTTAGGCTTTAATGTTTTTTTTCTAGCTCTAATTTTTTTAGGCTTTACTGCTCTTCACTCCTTTACCTTCCTCATTAATCTTTTCTTCTCTGATGTTTGTACATTAATGCTGGTTTTTTTCTCCCTTTTTAAGGCTTTAGTGATCTTTTTGGCTATGTTTTTTAGGCTTTACTGATCTTTCAGGCTTTGATTTTTTAGACTTTAATGTTTTCGTTTTGGCTCTGATTTTTTTAGGCTTTACTGATCTGATGGAATTTTATTTAAGTTTCAGACTTTCACTAATTTTCTTTTGCTTTGTGTCTATTTTTTATTTAGTGACTTTGATTGTATTCTCTACTCTCTTTCTGACTTTTACACTTCTTTTTTTTTTCTATTTTCTATCTATATTTTCAACTCTTTCATAGTAAAAAATTATTGTAACTGTTTATGGAATGGGAAAAAACAACAAAAAGGATCTAGCTTGGAAATATAGGACTGAAGTTGAGGAACCAAGTGGTGAAAAGAGAGGCGACCTTTATATTGAATGCAACTTTTGCAAGAAAGTTGTTAAAAGAGGAGTCAAATGGATGAAGGAACATTTAGCATGTACCTAAAAAAACATTGTAGCATGTCCAAATGTTCTTAAAGAAGTTAAAAAAAAAAGATTGGAGACTACATGAAAGTAGGAGCTATGCAAAAAGAATTAGCCCGCCAGCAATTTGATGACATGGTTGACCTAGGTTCTTATTTTGGGAGGAAAAAATGATAAAGGTGAATGTTCTGTAAGAGGAGCAAGAGGACCCATGGATAGATTTGTTATGTTGGTGATGAGGATGAGGCAGCCAAAAAAATTTTAGAGATGACTAAAACTTATGCTAAAGAAATGAGACAAAAAGTTTCATAAGATGTTGGCAGATTGCTTTTTGAAAATGTAATACCTCTCAATGTAGTGGAATCTCCCTCCTTTGATAGCATGTTCCAGTCTACTGGTTCCTATGGTAGAGGATACAAGTCCCTTTCAATTTATGATCTCTGCACTTGGATTATAAGAGAGGAAGGAGATACTACTCAAAAGATAGTTGATGACGTAAATAAGACATGGAGCATGACTAGGGTTTCTATCTTATCAGGTGGTTGGTCAGACATGAGGAATCGAAGCCTCATCAACATTGTAGTTAATAACCCACAAGGAAATGTATTCTTGAAATCAATTGATGCTTCTGCTGCATTTAAGGATAGTGACATGCTGTTTAAGTTACATGATGATGTTGTTGAAGAAATTGGGAAAGGAATTGTTGTTCAAATTGTGACTGATAATGATGCTGCATATAAAGCTACAGGGAGGAAGTTGATGGAGAAAAGAAAAAATACATACTGGACTCCTTATGTTGCCCGTTGTCATGATTTGATGCTAGAGAAACTAGAAGAGTTGCCCCAACATAGGAATACATTGATAAGGCAAAGAAAGTTATGAATTTCATCTACAACAGTCATACATGGGTATTAACATTGATGAGAAAAATTATGAAAAAGGAGCTACTGCCAGGTGCTACCAGATTTACCACAGCTTACTTGACTTTGCAAAGGATTTATGAACTAAAAAACCCACTACAATCTATGTTTACCTCAGAAGAATGCGTGACTTTATCATGGGCTAACAAATCTGATGCAAAAGAAGTTAAAAAGTTTTTATTGAAAGATAATATTTTCTGCCCTAGTGTTGCTATGCTTTAAAGACCACAAATCCCTTAGTTAAAGTCTTAAGGCTAGTTGATGGTGAGAAAGTGCTAGCAATGGGATTTAATTATGGAGCTGTGGACAAAGCAAAAGAAGGGATTGCAAAAAATTTAGGTAATAAAGAAGCATCCTACAAGGAGATTTGGGACATCATAGATGAGAAATGGGAGTTTCAATTGCATTATGACTTGCATGCTACTGCATATTATTTGAATCCTCAATTTCAATGTGATGCAAACTTTTCTACCTATGTTGAAGTCGAAAAGGGACTGTATAACTGTATGGAGAGACTTATATCAAATCCAAAAGGAAGGGAGGCTACAAATCTTCAGCTAGATGACTTTGTGAACCAAAAGAATTTCTTTTGTCTTGAACTTGCAATGTGAACTTGTAAAAAGAGGTCTCCAGGTATGGAACATTTAATCTTATCTAGTTATGTTCTTTTTATTGTTACAATGTGGGTTATACTTAATAATGAGTTAAAAAAAATTAAGTTCCACTTTTGTTTCTACATTTTGGTTTAGTTGATTGGTGGACTCAATTTGGCGATGAAACTTGCGAATTATCCCACTTTGCTATTAGAGTGTTAAGTCTAACTTGCTCATCTTCCGCATGTGAACTTACTTGGAGTATGTTCAATCAAGTACATACCAAAAGAATAAACCGTCTCACTACATCAAGGTTGAATAATTTGGTTTATGTTATGTATAACAAGAAGCTCAAAGATCGGCATCTAAGACTAAGAACTCTGAAAGAATATAAAGATCCTTTAATCATTGAGACAATGCCATGAGATGATGAATGGATTGCTGAAGAAATTCTATCAGATGTAAACAGTGGTGGCAATCTCAATAGTTATGAAGGAGAAAGAATAGAAAGTTCTACTCGTAAACAAGGTCAATCTAATAGAAAGCAAACTTTTTTATAAAGAGGTAATTCATAGTTGTTTAAACTCTAAAGGATCTTGTTTTAATTTATTTAGCTATAAAAAATGTTTTACAGGAACCCTTTTCTAACTTTACAGAGAAACGAAAGGGGAAGAGACCATTACGACTAAGGGATGAGGAAGACGAATGGACTAGAGTTGATAGTGATGATAGAAGATATTCCAGAAACTAGACAGATCATGATGATGATGACGGCAACCCATATGGTGCTAATGATAGTGATAGTAACGGCAGTGATTGACTGACTTTTATGTTTTAGAAATTAGAACCCTCTTAGGTAATGGACCAAATTGACATCTTTTGTGACCAAGCAGCTTTAGCATCCATTGGGAAAGAATTATTGGTATTTGGCTTGTTTTCGTATATTTGGATTTTAATTTTGTGCTTTCAAGACGAGGCTTACGCCTCGAACCCGCCTCGAGATTTATGTCTCGCCTCATGGAAAAAACACCTCGGTTCCCATTTATGTTTTTCAAACCCATGAATATAATAGTTAGCAATAAGAAAGTGTATGGCTAATGCAATAGTAGTTATGTTTTAATATTATAAATAGTATCAAATAACGAGGGCGAATCTTTTTTCCATGTTATATTTTGCCTTTCCCAAAGCTGTAACTCGGCTAGTAATGTTATGAATAAAAGTTAGTATCTTCTGCTTATTCATAAATAGTATTGTTAAAGATTTTTGTAAGGCATGAATTAGTATTCAAACAAAGAAGAAGACTGGAACACTGCTAGGTGCATGCACCCTAGCCGAAAGTGTATGCACTAGGTAATGGAAAACGACACTGCAATGAACGTGCATGCACCCGTGACTCTAGTGCATACACCTGTACCTTCAAAGAAAAATTCAAGCACACACACATATATATAGACATAGTTCTCTGTTCATTAAGTTTTTGCATCTAAATATGTCAAATAGATGATATTTAACCACTTCCAAACAGTTGTCTTCAATTTTAATAATTTACCATTAGACAAAGATATTTATAATTCCTTCATGAATCCCACTATAATATTGGGTATGACAAAGTTTAGTATCAGAGCTTTTGTATTGTTCATGTAGACATGATGTATAAACATCGACTTCCTCGATGAGTCTGCAAAGCGTGAAGGTATGTGATGCACTTACAATTCTTTGTTACTTATCTAAAATTGAGTGAGAAAGCATTCATAAAAGTTCATAAACATTTAAATTAAAAAGAGCAACAGAGTTAATAGAAGGCATAATTTCATAACTAACTAGAGAAAATATTGGAGTTTAATAAATAGCATAATAACCAGAACTCAACAAAGACTAATAATTCATGTTCTACATTAAAAGCTAGTAAGTTTCAAAATTTTAACAAAATCTGAAATTAGAAGTAGAACATGCCCAAAAAAGAAAACACGAAAATATTATTCTAAGACTGATCTATTTGGTTCTTCAGCACAAAAGCGTGCAAATTCCTCTTCCAAGTTGTGTTGATGAGCAGAGATTTGATTTGCTAAGCCATAGAACTTAGTTGGTTAGTAGTGTTTGTAAAGAAGTTCTGACATTTTGCCATGAATGAAGCCCAATCAACTAGTGATGACCCATTTTCCATTGATGCCGCAGATGTACCGAGCCCACCTACAACATCTTCTACTTGTTCATCTTTCCTTGCATGATTCTCTTTTGTTCTCTGCTCTATAGGTTTACCCTTTTCTTCAGGTAATTCATCTCCTTCATGTTGCTGCCCATTCTCTTTTCCTTCAATACCTTTTGGCCTTATTTTAACCCATTCATGATCAACCACATATTACTTCATCCAATGTAATGTAGCCTCGTTTATCTTTGAATTTAGATGAATAGGAATATAAGTCTCACCAGGAAAATTTATCTTATGGTGAGTAATAATATCCATTGCTACTTGGCCATACCAAAGTTTTCCTGTACTCTTTTTAAAAGTAGAGATACCATGTTGTCTGAAATAATTCATGGTATATTCACTTGTTCTCCTAACAATACCTTCCAAAGAAGCCATAAATCATCATTATACAATTCATCAAATTTACCCACCCATGGTGTGATGATGTGCACAAAAAGTAAGTGTAGCAAACGAGCATCTCAGGGTAGAAAGTAGAAATATTTGAAGGGGTTGTCATTGTGGGATCCTTATGTACTAAAACGAGCTTCTAATTATTAAACTGAGTTTTATAGGTACTACACCCTCTTTTAAACTTCTAAAGCTCAACAAAAGCATCTTCTCCTATAACCAAAGTTTTACCAGCCACATGAGTTTGAAAATAATCCAAAGATGTTCCTTTTTCAACACAAGTATCAGCATTAGCATAAAAATACCTCACAACCCTTTCATTGACTAAAGTTTCACATTTCAGAAATTTTTCCCATTTCATCTTCTTAAAATAATCCAAGAATTCAAAATCAACGGAATTTATCAAAGAGTAATCTAGCACCTGACCCGGCATCACTATTCTTATTTTGAATGATAAAAAATGAGACTGTGCACTTTCATCATGAAATAAATAATTTGGAAATTCTACACTTTCAATCCCATCTAAATTTTCCCTAACTTTTTCTTTACCCTTACCTCTTACCTACTCTGAGTCGTGATTGGTGATGGCTGCCTGCGCACCTCCTACATAGTTCACCTCTACAGTTCTTCTTAATTGGCATCCAATGCCTTCCATGAACTCCTTATCACTTGAATCTCCTCTGTTTTGTGCTGTATGAAGATTAATAGCTTTTTCCTTGCACAACTTTTACAATGCATGAGAGGAAATTTTAAGGAGATGAAATTTTAAAGTGAAATCTAAAGAAATTAAAGGAATTTCAATTTGGAGATGAAGATATTGTTAATGGGCAATACTATTTTGTGATGATTCTAAAGGAATTGGCGAAGAATTGAGAAGAGTTAGGGTTTAAAATAGACGTCAGTTGTGAGGAAAATAGGTTGGACTATGTTTGTTTTTTATTATGACTAAGGAAATAATAGGTGCATGCACTTGAAGTAGAAGTGCACTCAACAGGAGCCTTTATTTCACTAAAATTCTTTTGGGTTCTAAAGTGCATACACATATGTATAAGGTGCGTGCACTTCTAATGTGTGTATATATATATTTCTACACTACTATAAGATTATAAACCTATAAGAGTTATAATCTAAATTCAATGATTTCTCTTTTGAGTTTGTTTCTTATATTGATTATTTATTCTTTTTATGCTATTTAGATCATTAATAATCTTTGATTTTTCATGGTTACAGTACAATGGCTCAAGATAGTACGTCGACCTTACTTAAGTTGTCTAGTTAGGCAACAAGCCTGTCAAATTCATCAGTTGATAAATAATAACCACACTGCAAATAGTGAAACCAACCACATTAAGGAAGAAAAAGAAAGGGACATAGCTACTGATCGATTTTGGCGATTGAATCCACCAATCATTGAAGATGCTAATGATCCTACTGAAGCAGAAAATTGGTATTGTACCTTGGAACAAATGTTTACTTATGCACGCATCCCTGAGCAAGAGAAAGTTAATTGTGTCTCTTTCATGTTTGAAGATAGTGCTGGCTATTGGTTGGATACTCTAGTTAGTGTGGGAGAAACCAAAGGAATTACTTGGAAAGAATTATGTAAGAAGTTTCGTGACAAATATTTCTCTTCAACTGCTAAGAATAAAAAATTAAATGAATTCATTCAACTCTACCAGGGATCCATAATGGCGGTAGAATATGCCAAGAAATTTGAAGACCTTTCACGTTTTGCAACACATATGCTTAGTACAATTGAACTGAAGATAGACCGTTTCATTGAAGGCTTGAGACCGGAATTGGGAAGAGACATTTAGATGGTAGGCACTTGTGGCATGACCTTTTCTCAAGTACTTCCGATCTCCTTAATAGTTGAACAAGCTGAATAAAAAAATATTAAAGCACGAGAATTTAGAAATCAAAATGGATCTTCTGCCAACTAAAACTGGAAATCTAATGGAAAAAGATGGAATAATAGGAATCATCAATCTGGGAATTCCTTGAAGAATTGACCTCTAACCAAGAAGGTGAATGCAAATATTGGACCAAAGGAGAATACTAATCTGGCATGTCAGACTTGTGGAAAACAACACCCTAGGCCAGCTAAAATTAGGCCTATGCTTTGGCTGATGTAAAGAAGGACATATGATTAAGGATTGTCTAGAGGAAAAGAAAAAGAAACCAGCCAACCAATCTGTAAGACTATACACCATGGTTCAACTGGAAGTTGTGGATGACTGACATCATCGCAGGTACTACCTACCTCCACCCTAAACATGCATATACATTATTTGATTCCGGTGCTACTCATTCATTCAAATGACTCCTATACCTTTCACCCTAGATATTATGATATCATCCGTACCGACGCAATATGCTAAATTTTATCTACCACAAATAACAATCAAAGTTAAAAACATTGAATGTTTACTAAATCTTATAGTATTGGATATCAAGAATTTTGATATAATTTTAGGAATGGACAGGTTTGCTAATTATGGAATCTTAATTAATTGCAAATTAAGAACCCTTAATTTCCTAAAAAAGAACCAATTTCTTTTCCTAAGCTTATGAAAAATACGAGAATGATTATCTCAGATTTAAAAGCTAAAATTTATAGACTAAGGATATTCTAGCTATTGGGTTTGTTTAGTCAGTATTGACGTGAAAAGTTCAGTCACCATGTCTTTCGTACCAATAGTAAAAGAGTTTCAAGATGTCTTCCCTAAAGATTTGGTTGGATCACTCCCAAAATAGAGAAATTGAATTTAGTATAGAAGTCGTTCCAGGAATCCGACCTATATCAATAACCCCCTATCGAATGACACCTTCTGAATTAAAAGAATTAAGAATGCAACTTGAAGACTTTCTAAAGAAATGTTTTATTCAACCTAGTACGTCACCATTGGGAGCAGTAATACTTTTTGTCAAAAAAAGAGAGGGGACAATGTGGCTATATATTGACTATCGAGAGTTAAATAAGGTTATCATAAAGAATAATTACCCTCTTCCCAGAATTGATGATTGTTAGACCAACTCCAAAGTTCTCTTGTGTTCTCTAAAATTGATCTTGGTTTGGGCTATCATCATTGAAGAATTAAGAAAGAAGATATTTTAAAATCAGCTTTTAGCAACCGATACAAACATTTTGAATTTTTAATCATGCATTTTGGATTGACAAATGCTCCAGGAGCATTCATGGACCTCACTGTAGCGACCGAAAAATTTTTCCATTTAAAAATTTTATTTTAAAATACGTGTCGCTATGACGTGCCTAAATAATTTTGAAAAGTCAAATTTTGTTGTCGCGCTCGTCTAGTTATAACTAAATTAATTAATTGAAACTCAAAATCTATGACTAAGTTACTCAATCCAAATTCTTATATTTAGGCAAATATTTTTCCTCAAATAATGGCCCAAAATCTTGTAGCCCAATTAAACCCAAGAATTCAAAGAACCTTGCCTCATATGGTAATCTCCCATTCAACCCTCTAACTCAAGGTAATCCTATACCCAAAATGAATGTTATAAAGGCCTTGCTAGTCCATCTCCCTCAACCCAAAAATCAGATCCAGTAGCAAGGTCTCCTTCTCCTTCACCTTCTTCCTCTTCCAACGTTTCTCTTTCCTTCACTTTGTCTTTGAAAATTTTACAAGTGATATACACCATCTTCACCATCTTCACCATCTCCACCATTCCCTTTTCACATAGAAATCAGAACAGTTCATACATACACAACACACACATTTAAATACACACATTCTTGGCAAGCAAAACTTTCAAGAATATACACGTACACCTACTGCACCTTCACAGCATTTACCATCTCCATTCTACATCACCACGTCAACAACCAATAGCCGCCGGCAGCTGCTAAACTGGCTACAATCCACCTGAAAATCTGACACCCCTCTCGGCTCCATTTTTAAAACCACCAAAACAAACCTCAATCGACCCCAAAACTCAAAGCCCACTACTCATAGATGCCTTGGAATCTATTATTGGTCGATGTGAGTGATGAAACTCACCGGAAAATGAGTTTTTCAAAATGAGCTTCCGTCAAAAAGTTTCACCATTCGTCCAAGTGTTTACCTAGATGGGTAGAGTCCGTGAAGAGGATCATTTTCCCCCAAGTTTTGTTAAAAAAAAAAAAAAAAGAACCACGATTTTTGGGCCAAGAATCACCCCCTAGGCGTGTCTGCGTTTTGTATATATATGTATACATATGTGCAGAGACGTCTTTCAAGATGGGGGTTCCTTTACAAATCCAAAGATTTGTTTTATTTACATAAAGGTCCTTCTTGTTTTTAAGTTAAACAAGTTAATCCCCCTTTTTTAAAGTCTTGCAACTAGTCTCCAATATTTTTAAAATATTCAATAGAGTCCTTTAAGTTCTATTCTGAAATGTTTCAGCCATATGACTTTCATATTTACCGATTTCAGTATCCATAGATTCAGAGTTAGCCGTTTCAGTCCCTATAGACTTTAAATTTAGCATTTTTGGTCGCCAAAGTTATGATTTAAATCCTATTTGCCCTTAACCTTAGTTCTTTCCCAATTTAGCCCTCAAAAGTCATTTTAAACACATATTCACTCATATTCCACACTTTCAATTATTTCGTTTAAGCCCCTAAGTTTTAATTTAATTATTAAACTTTAATTTTCAACTCCGAACTTTAATTAATTTCTTTTTTATTGACTAGACATAACAGTTGGACACTTAGAAAGCTAGTTTCAAGATTCAAAGCTCAACTCAAGAAAACTAAGAGGTAGACTCTTTATTGAAAAACCCTTTTTAAGATTGCGCAATATTAATTGATTTGTATGGTAAATGTTATAAGTGGATATGTGATGATAAGAATTGCATGTTGTATGTACAAGATCTCCTGGTTATGCGCATAATCTATTTTTATTAAGAATTGAGAATTTACTTTTGCTATGCTTAGCTTATTCTGACATAGGAATAAGAATGGAGAGATCTATTAAGAACGTAGACTTGCATTTAGAAAGAATTTAGGGTTTTACCCCAGTAGAATTTACACGTCTATGTGTACCATTTATTGTATGAATTAACTGATATGCGCTTGAGTCTACTGAGTATTTCATATGAAATACTCATTCCTTTCAAATTAACAAATTTCAAGTTTCGGGCCCGACAGTGAAATGACAAATGGTGGCTACAATTAAATTGTGTTAAGAAATATTGATTTTTTGAAAACTTATTTATCTTTCATGGAGAAACATTTGATAACTCCAATTATTTTGTGACAGCTGTCATGGATTGATGTACTATATTCGCCTTCCGCACTTTTAAAACTTCTATTGAATGTTGTCGTTTTCCACATTAAATCATATTATAATTTAGCAAGAAAAGTCAAACTAAACCCCCAAGTATTTCAAAATTTGGGGGGTTATAGCTCAGTATCAGAGCAGGTCTACGTTTCTGTAGACTTGCAATATTTTCAAAATTTTTTCTATTAGAAAAAAAGAGCCACTGTCGCCATTTCGCTCCATCGACTCTGAGGTAACAAAGAAGTCTTGGACTTTTGTCAATTATTTATTTATTTTACCAGATGCTTATATGAACCCCTACGAGATATTAAAGAAAGAAAAAGAATATGCATTCGATATGATGAAAGAAAAAGCGAGTTGAACAAAAATTTAATTTTCGTAAATTACGACTATTTTTTTAAAGATATTTCAACTCTAGTCCTAGACATTGACAAAAAGATACTAGTAAATCCTACCTAATTGGATTTTTCATAATTGATGTTTCCCAGCATGGCGATAAGGACTGCTGAAATCCTTAAGGCACTGCGGTATTTTGAGCTGAGGTATGGTTAGTCATATATCAGATTGAGAAAATTTGCTATGCGCGTAACTTGGCGCGTGACCATGGCTTTGTACTTTGGGATTTAGGGACTCTTTCACACCTGCTGTCTACGCTTGACAATGCTAGGAGAGATCTAGTCAGGACTATTATAAGAGACATGAATGTATCACTCAATGTACAGATGATTTTGATGCCTACTGTGATTGGTAGGTCAGTTATTGGAGTATGTATTTGGCCGATCACCTTGCCCGACACCCCAAGTTGGCTCTCAAAGCCCCAGCTGTAACTTGAGGTTGATGGTGCATAGACCTTGAGGGTGAGATAATTGATGGCACGGATGACAAGAAGGATCAGGAGGAGGATCTCAAAGATGCACTAGGGATGATGTTGTTGAGGATTCCGACCCCGAGTCGTGTGTTGACTGATTTCTTTACAATCACTAGTACTAATAGTTGGAGTAGTAATGAAGAAAAGCAATATTGTCGGAGTAGTAGTATGTTGCTTTTAGTAGTATTTCGTAATAATGGAGATTTTATAGGTTGAAAGTTAAGGCACTTCTTCGCCTTATTTCGCCTAGGCAAGCTTAAAAACTTTTGGCTAAAGGAAATTGCCAAGGGTATCTGGTCAGCTTCTAGGGCATACCATCTAATGAGGTCATATTGGATCACGTGCCAATTGTTAATGAGTACACTAACATATTCCCAGATGATTTTCCAAGCATCCCGCTTGATAGGCAAGTAGAGTTTGTCATTAACTTGGTACTTGGGGCTATGCTGGTGTCTAAGGTTCCGTACCAAATGGCACCAAAGGAGTTGCAAGAATTGAAAATACAGTAGGAAATGTTACTAGAAAAAGGATTTATTAGACCAAGTGTATCACCATTGGGAGCTCCAGTACTCTTTGTTAAGAAGAAAGATGGGAGTATTGGAATGTGTATCAATTATCAAGAAATCAACAAGTTGACTATCAAGAACAAATACCCCCTTCCTATGATCAAAGATTTATTTGATCAATTGAAGGGAGCGGCTGTGTTCTCGAAGATTGATCTGCGATCAGGTTACCACCATTTGAAGATCAAACCCACTGATATATTGAAGACGGCATTCAGCACACGCTACGGGCATTATAAGTTTACAGTGATGCCTTTCGGTTTTACCAATGCCCCAGTAGTGTTTATGGACTTGAAGAATCAGGTACTTCACCAACTTTTGGACAAGTTTAAAATCGTTTTCATATATAACATATTGGTTTATTTGAGAGATGCAGAGCAACATGAAGAGCACTTGAAAGGTGTTGGTGGCCCTTCGAGTGGAAAAGTTGTATGCTAAATTCAAGAAATGTGAATTTTGGTTAGAGAAAGTTGGATTTTTCGGTCACATTGTAACTGCTAAGGGTATTGAAATTAACCCTTCTAAGGTTGAGACCATGACTAATTGGTCAACGCCTATCAATGTGAGAGATGTGAGAAGTTTCACTGGGTTAGCCGGCTACTATCGGCGATTCATAGAAGGATTTTCTAATATAGCAGGCCCATTGACTCAATTAACTCGGAAAGGTGTTAAGTTCCAGTGGACTGATAAATGTGAGCAGAGCTTTTAGGAGTTAAAGAAGCTGCTAGTTTCTGCACTAATTTTAACTATACCTGATGGATCGGATAGATTTGTGATTTACAGTGATGTTTCTAAGCATGGTTTAGATTGTGTACTAATGTAGAAGGGAAAGGTCATAGCAAATACGTCGAGGCAGTTAAAGTAATATGAACAAAATTATCCGACACATGACCTTGAGCTTGCAACAGTAGTCCACGCTTTATAGATCTAATGCCACTACCTGTATGGAAGTAAATGTGATATTTACGCTGACCACAAGAGTCTTAAGTACTTCTTCACTCAGAAGGAGTTGAATATGAGACAATGAGGATGGTTGGAATAAGTGAAGGACTATGATTGCACCATACTTGACCATCCGGGTAAAGCCAATGTGGTTGGTGTTGCTTTGAGCCGAAAGAATACCAGTTAGTTGTCAGCACTGAGGACTGTGGAAAAGTAGTTGATCCATGATTTTGAGAAACTAAGAATTGAGATGATCACCCTATAAACTGGCCAGCTTAATAGTCAAGCCCGACTTAAGAGATTGGATTACGTTAGCCCAAAGAAATGACAAATTCTTGGAAAAGATACAAGCTGGTGTTGGAATAGGGAAGAGGCTAGGATTTACGCTTACTATGAATGGGGCACTCATGTTTAAAGGACGCCTTTATGTGCCGAAGGATGAGTGAATCCGAGATGAGATTTTGACTAAAGTTCATTCTGCCCCTTATATGGCACACCCCGGTGGAACAAGATCTGCATGATGCCTTCTGGTGGAGAAACATGAAAGGAAGTATCACGAGATTTGTTGCGAAGTGCATACTGTGCCAACAGGTTAAAGCTGAACATCAAAGGACATCAAGGTTATTAAGCCTGTTGGAGATACCAGAATGGAAGTGGGAGAAGATCTCTATAGATTTTGTAGTAGGTCTTCCTAGATCAGAAAAAGGGCATGACGCCATCTGGGTCATAGTGGATCGACTTACGAAAAACTCATTTTCTATCTGTCCGTATGAATTTTAGTTTGGATCAATTGGCACAGTTATATGTCAGAGAAGTTGTTAGACTACACAGGGTTCCCGTATCTATTGTACCAGATAGGGATCTAAGATTCACTTCTAGGTTTTGGAGAAGCCTTCAAACATCAATAGGGACTAAGCTAAATTTTAGCACTACTTATGACCCTCAGACAGATGGACAAACTAAATGGACCAATCAGACTATGGAGGACAAGTTGAGGCCATGTGTTCTGGACTTGGGTAGTAGTTAGGAGAAGTGCCTGCCATTGGTGGAGTTCGCCTATGATAATAGTTTCCAGGCGACCATTGGTATGGCCCCATATAAAGCTTTATACTACCATCAGTGCCAATCACCTATCCAATGGGATAAGTCGGAGAGAGGAAACTTCTGTGTCCAGATTTGGTTAAAGAAACTGTTGAATCCATTGAGAAAATCAAATCAAGAATTAAGGCTGCATAGGATAGACAAAGGAGCTATGCTGATAAGAGGAAGAAAGATCTAGAATTTCACGTTGGCGAGAAAGTATTTCTCAAAGTGGCTCTGATGAAGGGTATCCTACATTTTGGCATGAAAGGGAAGTTGAGACCTAGGTTCATTGGGCCATTTGAAATATTTGAAGGGATTGGGAACGTGGCATTTCGATTGGCATTGCCACCAGAACTATCTGTTGTACACAATGTGTTCTACATTTCCTTCTTGAGAAAGTACATCGCAGACCCAAGTCATGTGGTGAATGTACAGTCAATTGACATCCATGAATATTTGACCTATCAAGAAGCACCTGTGTGTATATTGGAAAGAAAAGTACATGTCCTAAGAAATAAAGAAATTTCACTCGTTAAAGTCCAATAGGGCAGGTGTGGTAGAGATGAGACCATGTGGGGAAAAAGAAGAAGATATTCAAAAAGAGTACCCAAACCTTCTAGATCAAGTAAGTCTAATTTTGAGGACGAATGTTTTTTAGTGGGTAAGGTTGTAGCGGCAGGAAAATTTTTCCATTTAAAAATTTTATTTTAAAATACGTGTCGCTATGACGTGTGTAAATAATTTTGAGTAGTCAAATTTTGTTGTCTCGCTCGTCTAGTCATAACTAAATTAATTAATTGAAACTTAAAATCTATGATTAAGTTAATCCAATTGCGTATATTTAGGCAAATATTTTTCCTCAAATAATGGCCCAAAATCTTGTAGCCCAATTAAACCCAAGAATTCAAAGAACCTTGCCTCATATGGTAGTCTCTCATTCAACCCTCCAACTCAAGGTAACCCTATAACCAAAATGAATGATATAAAGGCCTTGCTAGCCCATCTCCCCCAACTCAAAAATCAGATCCAGTAGCAAGGTCTCCCTTTTCTTCTTCCTCTTGCTCTTCCGATCTCTCTCTCTCTCTCTTTCTCTCTCTCCCCTTCAGTTTGTCTTTGAAAATTTATAAGCAATATTCACCATCTCCACCATTCCTTTTCACATAGAAATTTGAACATTTCATACATACACAAGACAAATAGTTAAATACATACATTCAAGGCAAGCAAGAAATTCAAGAATATACATATACGCCTACTGCACCTTCACAGCATTCACCATCTCCGTTCTACATCACCACTTCAATAACCAACAACCGCTGGCAGCCCCTAAATCGGCCACGATCCGCCAGAAAATCTAACACCCCTCTCAGCCCCATTTTTGAAACCCCAAAACAAACCTCAATCGACCCCAAAACTCAAAGCCCACTACTCCTAGATGCCTTAGAACCTATTCTTGGTCGATGTGAGTGATGAAACTCACCAGAAAATGAGTTTTTCAGAATGAGATTCCTCAAAAAGTATCACCATTCGTCTAAATATTTACCTAGATGGATAGAGCTTGTGAAGAGGATCATTTTCCCCAAAGTTTTGTTAAAAAAAAAAAAAACCACAATTTTTGGGCCAAGAATCACCCCCGTGTCTGCGTTTTGTATATGTATGTATACATATGTGCAGAAACGTATCTGAAGATGAGGGTTCCTTTGCAAATTCAAAGATTTGTTTTATTTACGCAAAGGTCCTTCCTGTTTTTAAGTCAAACAAGTTAATCCCCCACCTTTTTTAGAGTCTTGCAACTAGTCTCCAATTTTTTGAAAATATTCAATAGAGTCCTTTAAGTTCTATTTTGAAATGTTTCAGCCATGCGACTTCTATATTTACCTATTTCAGTTCCCATAGATTCAAAGTTAGCCGTTTCAGTCCCTATAGATTTTAAATTTAGCATTTTTGGTCCCCAAAGTTATGATTTAAATCCTATTCGTCCTTAACCTTGGTTCTTTCCCAATTTTGCCCTCAAAAGTCATGGAAACACATATTCACTCATATTCCACACTTTCAGTTATTTCATTTTAGCCCCTGAAGTTTTAATTTAATTATTAAACTTTAATTTTCAACTCCTATCTTTAATAAATTTCTTTTTTATTGACTAGATGGAGCGGTTGGACACTTAGAAAGCTAGTTTCAAGATTCAATGTTCAAATCAAAAAACCTAAGAGGTGGACTCTTTATTCAAAAACCCTTTTTGAGATTGTGCAGTATTAATTGATTTGTATGGTGAATGTTATATGTAGATATGTGATGATAAGAATTGCATATTATATGCATAAGATCTCTTGATTATGCGCATAATCTATTTTCATTAAGAATTGAGAATTTGCTTTCGCTATACTTAGCTTATTCTCATATACGAATAAGAATGGAGATATCTATTGAGAACATGAACTTGCATTTATTATACGGTGCTTGTTCAGAAAGAATTTAGGGTTTTACCCTAGAAGAATTTGCATGTCTGTGTGTACCATTTATTGTATGAATTAATTGATATGCGCTTCAGTCTACTGAGTATTTCCTATGAAATACTCATTCTTTTCAAATTAACAAATTTCAAGTTTCGGGCCAGCAGTGAAATGACAAACAGTGGCTACAATTAAATTGTGTTAAGAAAGATTGATCTTTTGAAAACTTATTTACCTTTCATGGAGAAACATTTAATAAACTCCAATTATTTTGTGACAACTATCATGGAATGATGTACTATATTTGCCTTCCGCACTTTTAAAACTTCTATTGAATGTTGTCATTTTCTGTATTAAATTATATTATAAGTTAGCAAGAAAAGTCAAACTAACACCCGAGCATTTCAAAATTTGGGGCGTTACACTCATGAACTGGGTATTCAAAGAATATTTGGATAAATTTTTCATTGTATTCATCGATGACATTCTAATTTATTCCAAATCACACGAGGAGCATGAGATGCATCTTCGAACCGTCCTCCAAATCTTGCGAGAGAATAAATTTATGTCAAATTCTCTAAATGTGAATTCTAGAGAGTAAATATTGTAGCATCATAAACTACCATCCAAGAAGAGTAAATATTGTAGCCGATGCTTTGAGTCGAATGATTCCTACTTATAAAGGAAAAACAAAATAGCTTCAAAAGGAATTAGAACAATTCAATTTGGAAATACTAAATCCTTTAGATACAAAATTAGCAACCTTGACAATCCAACTATCATTGCTCAAAAGGATAAAACATTGTCAGGAATACGATCAATTTACAAAAAAGATGTAACAAAGAAATAGCAGAAGCAAAAAACTCGGTCTGCAACCTTTTAACTCAGCAAATTTTAAGATACAAAAATCGATGGTACGTGCTTGCAGCAAAAGAATTGCGCCAAGATATTTTCAGAGAAGCTCACAATGCTCCCTATTTAGTACACCCATGATCAACAAAGATGTATCTAGAAATTAAAACTCACTACTGGTGGCCAGATATGAAACAAGGAATTGCTGAATATGTATCCAAGTGCCTGACTTGCCAACAAATAAAAGTAGAGTATCAAAGGCCAGTTGGCACACTACAACCTCTACCTAATAGCTGAGTGGAAATGGGAAAATTACCATGGATTTTATCTGTGGCCTACCAAAAACAAGTAAAAGACGTGATGCAATATGGACAATTGTAGGTAGACTAACCAAATCTACACAATTTTTACCAGTAAGATGACCTTCAAGATGCAACAATTTGTGTAACTCTATGTGCAAGAAGTTTTAAGACTCCATGGAGTACCAGTAACCATCACATCAGACTGTGACCCATGATTCCTACCTCAATTATGGAAAGTGTTGTAAATTCTACTCAGTAAAAGCTCAATTTTAATAACACGTCCCACCCTCAAACAAATGGGCAATCGGAAGGCACTATCCAAACCTTGGAAGATATGCTTCGTGCATGTGTGTTGGAATTCTCTCAAAATTGGAAGCGATACTTGCCACTTATTGAATTTTCCTATAACAACAGCTTCCATACCTCTATCCAGATGCTTCCTTATGAAGCATTGTATGGTTGAAAATCTTGATCTCCACTCCACTGGATGTAGTCAAGGAAAGAAAGATTATAAAATCTGAGATGGTTCAAGAAATGATTCCCACAGTGGAGAAAATAAAAATGCCATCTACAATCAGCTCAAGACGGACAATGAAATTACGCAAACTGATGTCGACGACCACTAGAATTTGCCGTCAGTGACAAGTTTTTCATAAATATATCCCCAATCAAGGGATTGTCATGTTTTGAAAACGTGGAAAATTTACAGAATGAATTATAGAACCATTTGAAGTCATGGAGAAAATTGGAGAAGTGGCCTATAGACTGAAGTTACCTGGGCAAATGAATAAAATGCATGGCGTGTTTCATATATCACTGCTCCGAAAGTATATTTATGATCCTTCACATATATTACCTGAGAACTAAAAGGATATCAAATCAAATTTAACCTGTGAGAAAAAAACCGTGAAAATATTGATGAATGGAATAAAGCAACTACGTAACAAGGAAGTACATTTAGTTCAAGTACTTTGGTGAAATGAAACTGTTGAAGAAGAAACTTGGGAGCGAGAAAATGAAATGATATCGCAATATCCGGAGTTATTTTCACAAGGTAACTTTGGGGACAAAATTATTCTAACGGGGTTAGATTGTAATAATCCAAAGAAAATTATAACTTGAAATTAATATAAAATAGGCTTACTCAGAAATTAATCGAAAGTGTGTGCACCTGCGTGAAAGGTGCATAAACCTGGTGAAAGAATACAGTTTAGGTAATGGTTTTATGGACACTTTTCTCCTTGATATTTTGGTTGCTAGAAGTCAAGTTAATGAGTGGAATTGAGCATATAGCATACTTCTAGTAGAGGGTCACATCTTTTCATTTTGACCTAACCATTGTTTATAATAAGACTTTAAAACTGGCTCATCGAACTGAGCTCCAGACGTGCCAACTTTAACATAGCAACTTCACCGTCCATAACATTGCCTATCTATTCTATGCATTATTATATCATCCAAAGCTAGGAAGTAAACTTTCTTTATTGTCATTTATGCTTTTCTGTAGTTCACTTATTCAGTAAATTCTCGTAAGTTTAATTAATTATTTTGCTTGAAGTTTTACTGCATATAGATGATGACGCCCCTTTATGTTATCTAATGTTATGTATATGTGTTAGTATACCGAGAGCAGCTTGGTGGTTCCCGAGCAGGTGATAGAACGATATACTCTTATTAATTAGGATTTGTGAAACATCATTAGGGATCAATGATGTTAATGAACAAATTTTATATCTATGTTAGCCTACCATTTATTTTAATGCTAAGTTACACCCGAACAATGGGTTTAGAGCGCTCGGGGTAACATGATAATATGTAATTGTGTAGCGACCGGAAAATTTTAGAATAAAATTTTGTATTTTTCTTTTATAAAAACGTGTCGCTACGACTTACCTAGTTCATTTACTTAAATTACTATTTAGTCGCGCTCGTATGGTTGCCATAAAATTAATTAAATTAAATACAAGCTGAAAATCTTAAAAGTTCGGTTTTAACCTACAACTCCCAACGGTTGATTTCTTGAGCCCAAAGTAGTCTTGCAAATCAAGAAAAATAACGTGGGAAAGAAATCACAATATTTCTTTCCATATTCACTCGACAAAACTACGTAAATTGAATCTAACCCGAAACCTACAAATTCTCTTCCGTTTTTCATTATTTTTACACCAAAAGTCCACAGCAATACCTAGCTCCTATTCTCAAGTCAGGAGTTGGTATGTTTTTCTTCTTCCCCTACCTTAGTTTTTGCTTCTCGTTCCACTCATTAGAAATTCAAGTTCTCGTAGTATTTTAAAATTTCATTCCCTTTAACATTATACTCACTCCTGTATATACACGATACATACATATACATACATCACCACCTCCATTTGTACCACCCACCATCTCTTTTATTTTCACAATGCTTAAGACCAACATACAAACATATGCATATATACATATACATACACCCAAGCACCTAGATATATATATATGCACAACATACATACATATATTATATCGCATGATTTCACAATCAAAATTAATAAAGATACATGCATACACCCGCCGTTAGCCACCACCCGAGTCGTCGGCAGTCGTAGGTCACCAGATTCTATCAAACCAGTCACCTCACCCCTTTAAACCCACTGAAAGACTATCATCGAGCCTTACCCATACACCTAGAAGCATAGCAACACATTTACCACCACCTTCTTCGATGGATTTCACTCATCGACGTCAATTTTCCATTTTTCCATTGTAGGCCTTTGATTTCCCGTGTCGAACTTCGTGCCTCAGTTTCCAATTTGTTTTTGCCGAAATTGGGTTATAGAAGTCAATGATCAAAGTATTTTAATGATATATATTTGGTACTCAGGTCCCCAAGTTTCAGTTATTAACAACTGAGTCCCTAAAGTTTCTCGATTTCCTTATCAAGTTCTAAATGTTTTCAATTTATAAAAGTGGGGACTTCAACCTTCTATTTTCATGGCTTCTACCTAAAAGTTTAGCTTTTATCTTTTTGGTCCCAGTCCCAAATTTCAATTTGGTCTTTAAAGTTTATATTTCTCTCCATAAATAATTATTTTCAAGATTCTAAGATAAATTAATTTCTTCTGACTAGACGAGGCGCGAAGATCTATAGACGAGCAGATTTATTTCTAAGGTTGCTCAACTCACAAGGTTTAAGGTAGACTCTAAATTTATAAAATGCTTTCTTAAATTATTGCGCATTATTAATTGATTTATGTGATAAATATTATGTGAAAATATGTGATTACAAGAACGTTTGCATATTATTATATGCTTAAGAAAGAATGCATATATTCTTAAGATCTCTTTATGATATGCGTATCTGCTTCAATGCATAAGAACGAGAACATTTGTGCTCAAAGACAAGACGAGATCCTCCGAAGAAATAAAGAACTATTTACATATTTACATGTTATATTTATGGTGTGAATTGGTTAATATGCGTTGGATTCTACTGAGTGTATTTTTATACTCATTCTTTCAAACTAACACTTTTAGGTTTTGGAGCCGGAGGCGGGACGATAGATGAAGACTGCTAGAAACTTGAATTAGAATTTACCTGAAATGTTTCTTTAAAATTTCAAGTTATTTCATTTATTTGAGTGATAAGTTTCAAACTGTTTTTGACAGACTTCTTTATTATTTATTAATAGGATTTTCTGCAAATAATTATTTTGTTATAAGTTCCGCATTTTAAGTTAATATTATAGATCAGTTAGCGTTCCAGGTTTCTTAAATTTGGGGCGTTACAGTTTAGTATCAGAGAAGGTCAACGTTTCTATAGCCATGCAAAATTTTTCAAAGATTTCCAAATATATATTTCAAAAAAGAAATTTTTTTTTAGGTTTTCAAAGATATTTTCAACTGGAAAATTTAAGTAGCCCATCGCCATCGTCTGCTCCGCCGACTCTGAGGTGAGAAAGAGTTTAAGTGTGTTATAAAGTTTACATGCCTTTCAAATATTTATATATAAAGATTTCATGTGAGGTACAAGAACAGAAAATATGCAATTCGCATCAGACGATCTAATAGAAAATGAGTTGAGCATAACTTGATCTGGTAATGAAATTATTATTTTTTTATTCCTCGTAAATCGGTTAAAAGTTATTATCCTACCCCAAACTAACTGGACTTGCATAAATGGTTTTTCCTCAGGCATGGCACCCAGAAAAGAGCCTGAGGTAGCTAGAGTAACCAGAATCGCGTACAACAATTCGTCCGTAACCCTGAGGAGTCCATTGACGAGCATGTTCATCGTTTTCGTGAGGCTAGAGAGAGAGAGCCATTCTCTGGAGTTTTCAGACAAATGAGATTGACACAGTTCACCATTTGATGGACACGTTGGATGGACTAGAGCATATTGTTGCTGTAGGCATACTGTGGGATCTTTATTTTGCGGATGTAGTAAATATCTCCTACGATCTCTATTGTGAGATATTAGTGGCAATCTTCAAACCCCGCTTAGAAGGCCTCCACCGGCAAGAAGAAGCCCGCAATCAAGAGGCAAATGAGGAGGAAGACCCGGAGGAAGACCCGAAAGAGGATCCAGATGAAGAGATGCCTATCCACGAGGTGATGCCAGATGAAAATGTTGATGAGGGATATAAGGCAGATGATGACACAGAAGAAGAGATGGATGAGGTGGAAGAAATTGAGGAGGATGTTAACGAGGGAATGGGGATGGAACAAGTTGTTGAACCGGGTGAAGACCTCGAAGATGAGTCACAACTCCAAGAGGACTCTAACCCCGAATCTTGTATTACATTTGAGTGTATTAATTCTACAAGTGATGATGAGTAGAGTAGGATAACAATTTTGAGAGATTTTGACAATGTTTCCAATTTGAAAATTTTGAATAGTATCGTTTCATTTCAGATTTTGGGATATTATGAATAAGATACGATTTTGGTTTTATTTTTGGATGAGTTGGGTATTTTGATCTTATAAACAGATGTTTCACATTCAGTTATAGAGTTGATTACTTGACTATTGAATAGATGAATGGGTGTATATTTGTTGAATTTATCTTCGATTAACGTGATTTCAACCCCATTTAAATTTTGTAAAGGAAAATGGTGCGACCATGAGGACAGAACACCGCGGGCGTGAACAGAGAAGCCATCCTATTAAGGGATCTCGTGCAAGCTATACAAGGACTTAGCCAGCAACGAGACCCTGCAACTCCACATGAAGGATCTAATGCACGCGTACCAAACCCACCTGTCAACATAGACAATACCAGTTGGGTTGTTGAACAGTTTCGTCGATATAGGCCACTTTCTTTTGATGGTAGGGCTGGCGCATTAGCCGCAGAAGAATGGTTGAGGAATTTAGAGTGGATATTCAAGCACATTGCTTGTACTGATACCTAGAAAGTATCATGTGTGGAGTTTATGCTGATTCAAGGCACAAGACATTGGTGGGAGTCTTACCTGTGTACTCGAACAGATCGGAAGAGCAACATGCCTTGACATGGAAGCAATTCAAGATAGTAGTAATTCAAAAGTATTTTCCCAAATCGCTACGCGACCAGAAAGAAATGGAATTTCTGCAGTTGAGATAGGGGAATAGGTTGTTGGAGGAGTATGAGAGGGAATTTGATCAACTCTCTAGATATGCCCCTCATCTGGTTGACACTGATGAAAAGAAGGCAGGGAGATTTGAAGCGGATTTACGACATGAAATAAGAGGGATACTCGCTGCCCATGCTTTCACCACATATGAGGAAGTCTTGGAGTAGGCACATACCATACCCTCCTGTCTAAATTTAGAGTGAGCAGCCCAAAGAATAGTTGATGCCCCAGGAAGGAAAAACTGGGATAATGGGAATAAGAGGAAGTGGCATAATCAATATCAGAATCAGAACAAGAATCAACCTCCGAACAAGTGGCCAAACACGGGATTAGGTGGTGGTTAGAATACCTCAACATGACTCAATGCCCCAAGTGTGGGAAGTATCATAAGGAAGAATGTCTTTGGGGTAAGGGAGTTTGTTACAAATGTGGACAGATAGGCCATTACGCAGCCAACTGCCGTGAAAGCCTACGCAGAATCAAGGACAGATTAAGAACCCAGGACAGGCCCGAAACCAGGAGCAGAATAATAAAGGAAAAGCGAGGGTTTATGCTTTAACCCATGAGGAAGCAATCGATGATGCTGACGTAATAGTAGGTATCCTATCTGTCCTTGGTATTCTAGTTTACGTCTTAATTGATACTGGTGCTACGCATTCGTTCATATCTATTGCATGCCTAGTCAAGCTAAACTTGGTAGGGGAGAAAACGAATAGCATATTGAAAGTGAGTATGCCTTAAGGAGGAATAATTGGAACTAATAGCTAAGAATGTACCTATAGACTTTGAGGGATTAACAATTAAAGCTGACTTGAGCATAATTGAAATGAAGGACTTTGATATTATTTTGGGTATGGACTTGTTAAGTGGTAACCGAGCTACTATTTTGTGTCATGAGAAAGAAGTGGTATTCTGGAAAGATGAGAATGAGGAATTTCGATTATATGGGTCGAAAATTAAGGCACTCTCCCGCCTTATTTCAGTGCTGCAAGCAGAGAAGCTCTTGGCAAAAGGGAATTGCTAAGGGTATCTAGTCAGCCTCCAAAGTGAACCACTGGGAAATATCACATTGGATCGCATACCAATTGTCTGCGAATTTGCCAATGTGCTCCCAGATGACCTACCAGGTATTCCGCCCAACGGACAAGTAGAGTTTGTTATAGACTTGATTCCTGGAGCTGCGCCTGTGTCCAAAGCTCCGTATAGAATGGCGCCGAAGGAACTACAAGAATTGAAGCTACAATTGGAGGAGTTGGAGAAAGGCTTCATCAGGCCAAGTGTGTCTCCATGGGGAGCACCAGTGTTGTTTGTTAAAAAGAAAGATGGTAGCATGAGGATGTGTATCGACTATGAGAACTGAATAAACTGACTATCAAGAATAAATATCCCCTTCCGAGGATCGAGGATTTATTTGATCAGTTAAAAGGGGCAGCTGTGTTTTCAAAGATTGATTTTCGATCAGGATACCATCAGTTGAAAGTCAAACCAACTGACATCCCAAAGACGGCATTCAGAACTAGATATGGGCATTATGAATTTACATTGATGCCATTCGGCCTCACTAATGCCCCAGCAGTGTTCATAGACTTGATGAATCGGGTGTTTTATGAATATCTAGATAAGTTTGTCATCGTCTTCATTGAAGACATTCTGATTTATTTGAAGGATGCCAGAACCCTTCCGATCTCTTAAGAATTGTGTTAGAAGTACTGCGAAAAGGAAAGTTATACGCCAAATTCAAGAAGTGTGAGTTTTGGCTAGAAAGGGTTGGATTTTTTGGCCATATTGTGACCGCGAAGGGCGTTGAAGTTGATCCTTCTAAGGTTGAGACCGTCAGGAATTGGCCTGTACCTGCCAATGTTGGAGACGTAAGAAGCTTTTTATGTTTAGCCAGGTATTACCGATGTTTTATTAAAGGTTTCTCTAAGATAGCTGGCCCGATGACCCAGCTGACTCGTAAGGGTGTTAAGTTCCAATGAACTGACAAGTTTGATCAGAGTTTTCAGGAACTGAAGAAACAGTTGCTTACGGCACTTGTATTAGCTATACCTGACGGGTCAGACGGATTCGTTATCTACAATGATGCATCTAAATAGGGATTGGGCTGTGTACTTATGCGGAAAGGGAAGGTTATAGCCTACGCGTCAAGGCAGTTGAAGCAGCACAAACAAAATTATTCGACAAATGATCTTGAGTTAGCAGCGGTAATCCACGCCTTGAAGATATAGCGTCATTACCTGTACGGCAGTAGATGTGAAATTTACACTGATCACAAGAGCCTCAAATACTTCTTCACATAGAAGGAGTTAAACATGAGACAACAAAGGTGGTTGGAATTAGTAAAAGATTATGACTGCATCATACTTTATCATCCAGGTAAAGCCAATGCAATTGCAGATGCCTTAAGCAGGAAGAATAGTGGTCAAATGGTAGCATTGAGAACGGTACAAGAGCAATTGATATGGGATTTTGAGAATCTACATATTGAAGTAATAGCCCCGCCTGCTGATAGATCCAGCATGTTATCTAGTCTGACAATTAAACCGACTTGAAAGATCAAATTTTGAGGGTTCAAAAGGATGATGAATTTTTGGAAAAAATAAGGTCCGGCGTTGGAACAACAAGTAGAGTAGGATTTGATATCGCAGCAAATGGAGCACTAGTGTTTAACAGACGCCTTTGTGCGCCAAAAAATGAACAGATTAGGAATGAGATTCTGGCTGAGGCTTATTCCACCTCTTATACGGCGCACCTGAGACTTGCACGATACATTTTGGTGGAGAAATATGAAAGGTAGTATCGCTAAGTTTGTGGCGAGGTGTATAGTGTGTCAGCAAGTGAAGGCTAAGCACCAGAGGCCATCAGGGCCATTGAATCCATTGGAGATACTAGAATGGGAGTGGGAGAAGATTTCTATGGATTTAACGGTAGGCCTTCCAAGATCAAAAGCAGGTTATGATGCTGTTTAGGTCGTGGTGAGATCGGAAGAGCAATCATCTCACTTTTTGCCGGTTTGTACGAATTTTACATTGGAGCAATTAGCACAGTTGTACGTTAAAGAAATTGTTCGACTGCATGGAGTGCCAACATCAATTGTGTCTGATAGAGAGCCGAGATTCACCGCAAAATTTTGGAAGAGCTTACAGACCGCGATGGGGACTAAGTTGAATTTTAGTACGGCATACCACCCACAGACTGACGGTCAAACTGAAAGACCTAATCAGACTATGGAAGATATGCTCAGGGCATGTGTTTTAGATTTGGGTGGCAATTAGGAGAAATGTTTACCATTGGTGGAATTTGCTTATAATAATAGCTATCAGTCAAATATTGGTATGGCCCCATACGAAGCCTTATATGGTCGGAAATGTCGTTCACCTCTTTACTGGAACGAGGTCGGTGAACGAAAGTTATTGGGTCCAGAAATGGTCAGGAAGACAGTCGAGATTATCGAAGGGATCAAAGCAAGAATTAAGGCTACTCAAGATAGACAGAAAAGCTATACTGACAAGAGAAGGAAAGATTTGGAATTTCAAGTTGGGGAGAAGGTGTTTCTCAAGGTAGCTCTGATGAAAGGTGTTGTTCGATTTGGTAAGAACGGAAAGTTGGCACCTAGGTATATTGGTCCATTTGAAATACTAAGTCGTGTTGGGAATGTGGCTTATCGGTTAGCATTACCAAAAGAGCTAGTGGCCGTGCACAATGTGTTCCATGTTTCATTGCTGAAGAAATATATTCACGACCCGAGCCACGTGGTGAATGTGGAGTCGATTAAGTTTAAGAGAGATTTATCCTACAAGGAGGCGCCGGTGTGCATATTAGACCGAAAAGTCCATGTTTTGAGAAACCGAGAAACTCCTTTTGTCAAAATCCAGTGGGTAGGTACAATCTTAATGAGGCAACTTGGGAGAAAGAAGAGGAGATTGTAGAGAGATACCCAGACCTCATAGATCAAGTAAGCTTAATTTCGAGGACGAAATTTTTATTTAGCGGGTAAGGTTGTAGCCACCGGAAAATTTGAGAATAAAATTTTGTATATTTTTTTTATAAAAACGTGTCGCTACGACTTACCTAGTTCATTTACTTAAATTACTATTTAGTCACACTCATCTAGTTGCAATAAAATTAATTAAAATAAATAAAAGCTGAAAATCTTAACAGTCCAGTTTTAACCTATAATTCCCAATGGTTGATTTCTTGAGCCCAAAGTAGTCTTGTAAATCAAGAAAAATAACATGGGAAAGAAATCACAATATTTCTTTCCATATTCACTCGACAAAACTACCTAAATTGAATCTAACCCAAAACCTACAAATTATCTTCCGTTATTCATTATTTTTACACCAAAAGTCCATAGCAATTCCTGGCTCCTATTCTCAAGGCAGAAGTTGGTATGTTTTTCTTCTTCCCGTGCCTTAGTTTTGCTTCATGTTCCACTGGTTAGAAATTCAAGTTCTCGTAGTATTTTAAAATTTCATTCCCTTTAAAATTACACTCACTCCTGTATATACATGATACATACATATACATACATCACCACCTCCATCTGTACCACCCGCCATCTGTTTTATTTTCGCAATGCTTAAGACCCACATACAAACATATGCACCCAAGCACCTAGATATATATGCACATCATACTTACATATATTATATCACATGATTTCACAGTCAAAATTCATAAAGATACGTGCATACACCCACCGTCAGCCACCACCCGAGTCGTTGACAGTCGTGGGTCACCAGATTCTATCAAACCAGTCACCTCACCCCTTTAAACCCACTAAAAGACTATCATTGAGCCTTACCCATACACCTAGAAGCATAGCAACACATTTACCACCACCCTTCTTCCACGGATTTCACTCATCGACGTCAATTTTCCATTTTTCCATTGTAGGCCTTTGATTTCCCGTGTCGAACTTTGTTCTTCTGGTTTCCAATTTCTTTCTGCCGAAATTGGGTTTTAGAAGTCAAAGATTAGAGATCGGAAGAGCGTCTATATTTGGTACTCAGTTCCCCAGGTTTCACATATTAACAACTGAGTCCCTAAAGTTTCTCGATTTACTTATCAAGTTCTAAATCTTTTCAATTTATAAAAGTGAGGACTTCAACCTTCTATTTTCACGGCTTCTACCTAAAATTTTAGCTTTTATCTTTTTGGTCCCAGTCCTAAATTTCAATTTGGTCTTTAAAGTTTATATTTCATCTCTATAAATAATTATTTTCACGATTCTAAGATAAATTATTTTCTTTTGACTAGATGAGGCGCGGAGATCAATAGACAAGTAGATTTATTTCTAAGGTTGCTCAACTCACAAGGTTTAAGGTAGACTCTAAATTTATACAATGTTTTCTTAAAGTATTGCGCATTGTTAATTGATTTATGTGATAAATATTATGTGGAAATATGTGATTACAAGAACGTTTGCATATTATTATATGCTTAAGAAAGAATGCATATATGCTTAAGATCTCTTTATGATATGCGTATATGCTTTAATGCATAAAAACGAGAACATTTGTTCTCAAAGACAAGACAAGATCCTCCAAAGAAATAAAGTACTATTTGCATATTTACATGTTATATTTATGGTGTGATTTGGTTAATATACGCTAGAGTCTTTTGAGTATATTTTTATAATCATTCTTTCAAGCTAACACTTTCAGGTTTTGGCGCTGGAGGCGGGACGATAGACGAAGGCTACTAGAAACTTGAATTAGAATTTACCTGAAATGTTTCTATAAAATTTCAAGTTATTTCATTTATTTGAGTGATAAGTTTCAAACTATTTTTGACAAACTTCTTTATTATTTATTAATAAGATTTTCTACAAATAATTATTTTGTTATAAGTTCCGCATTTTAAGTTAATATTATAGATCAGTTAGCGTTCCAGGTTTCTTGAATTTGAGGCGTTACAAATTGGGCCCAGAATGTGGTATTCTTAAGCAAATCTTGTGTATGCCTTGGTAATACTCACTGAATATTTGGTATTCATATATTTTCATGTCTTCTTTCCATATAGATGGTGCAGTGTAATATATTCTGCCTTACTTCACGAGCTTTGAGACTCTACACTGATGGAATCTGATATTTATTCATCGGGAATTTGACACACGGGGTTTTTATGCAGATTATCTAGGATTGTACCACTTTCTCTGCATATTGAGCACTATGGTAGTGAAATTTTGGAATACTTAGACACCGACCATATTGAAATTTTGAAATTTTCGCAATTTTCAAAGCTGTAACTTGGATAGTAATGTTATGAATGAAAGTTAGTATCTTTTGCTTATTCATAAATAACATTGTTAAAGATTTTTGTAAGGCGTGAATTAGCATTCAAACAAAAAAGAAGACTAGAACACTACCAAGTGCATGCACCCTGGCCAAAAGTGTATGTACTTGGTGATGGAAAAAGACAGTACAGTAAAAGTGCATGCACAGGCCACTCTTGTGCATACACTTGGACCTTTAAAGAAAAATTTGAGCATACATATATATGGACATGGTTCGCTGTTCATTAAGTTTTTGTATCTAAGAATGTCAAGTGGATGATGTCTAACCGCTTTCAAACTGCTGTCTTCATTTTTAACAATTTACCATTAGACAAAAATATTTATAATTCCTTCATAAATCCACTATAAGATTGGGTATGACAATTCTATAGTATACGTGGTCAGTTGGTGAATTTATAGTGCTATCTAGAAAGAGCAAACATAATGTTTTAGTTAAAACATTGCGTGGCTTGACATCCATAGCAACTTTTAATCAAACTATGAGATGAAATTTAAGCATTCTGAGTTTGAGGAACATAACTATGATCAATTATGCAATTGATCATAGTTTAGTGAAGCAATGTTGGAGTATTGATAAATTTCATAATAATAATAATAATAACAACAATAATTTTAATATTGTTATTATTATATGCATTGAAAAAAGGCAAAGAAAATAAAATATTTTTTGGCTTATATATGAAATTAGTCCTTATTTTTTTCGTTAATTTAGTGAAATTTTACAATAAATTTAACAGTATGCATGGTTAAATAATCTCTCCGTGCAATGCACATGTGAGAATTTAGTAACCTTAAACAATAAATTTTGGTTATAGCATTGATAACTTAGTAACATTTTTATGGTTTGACTTTCAACACAACTAAATTTTAATTCACCTGTTTAATTATTTAAATTCATATCTTATTTCAAATTATCATTAAAAAACAAATTAAAGAAAAAATTTATAAAAATTATTGAAATTAAAAAAAGTTAGTGGGGCTATTGGCCTGCATATCTCAAGTGATTCGTCCACTAAGCATTGAATGATTGTTTAATTGGGTAGATTAGAAAGATATTTTTAACGTAATTGATAATGGCCTTTTTTAAAGAAAATTAATGATTTAACTTTACAATTTTATGAAAGTAAGAAATAGAGTCTAGTACAATTGTAATAAGCTACTAGAATTTTTTAACTGCCGCATTTTGTTTTGAATTTAATTTGTGCAACCCCCTCTCAAAATGACGTGCCGGCATTGCCTCTATACTGACTAAGTGCGGGGCATATGTAGACAATTCCTCAAATCTCCTATCGTAGTCCATGATACCTGAGTCCCCTTGAGTCAGACTCTTCCGATCTCAATTACCTTAAGATCCCTGAGAGCCTAAGGGAAGTACTAATTAGTCAATTTCTTCTTAAATTGTTCCCAGGTGAGGTTGCGTTGTTCCTCCTCAGCCCTAGTATGGCAAGCCGATTCCTACCAATGGCTAGCCCTTCCAACTAACATGAGATCGGAAGAG